>JBBPKY010000543.1:0-18699 GCA_038089495.1 Xerocomellus dryophilus
ACTTGCCAAGGAAGTTGTAAGAAGCAACAAACAGAAGGACCGATTATCGGTGAGCAAGGCGCGGTTGGGTTCGATCGGGACACAGTTGACGCAGCAACTCGGTGAGCGACACGTGCAAGAATTCGAGTTCAAACCTGAAACTCTTCTTAGCAATGTCGAAAGTCACCGGTTCGCTGCAGAGATCCACCGAGATCATGAAGCTCTCAAATTCGCTTATCAAACTTCCGCAAGTTAGTCGGGTCATGCGAGAGATGAGCATGGAAATGACAAAGGTGAGGCACTTATGCATCGACAATACAGAAGTTGAGTCGACTGCTCAGGCTGGTATAATGGAGGAGATGCTTGAAGACACGCTGGAAATGGATGAAGAGGAAGAGATAGAGGAAGAAGCGGACGCAGAAGTAGACAAAGTGTTGTTCGAGCTTACCAATGGCAAGCTCGGACAAGTGGGCACTGTGGGAGAGGAATTACCAGTAAGTCTAGTGATGCTCTCTGATGTGACTGTCTGTTGACTTGAAGAATCCGAGTCCGCGCAAGACCGGTTGGAGGAGGAGGAGATGGAGAAGACGATGGAGCAGTACCGGCAACAGCTGGATGGACTATTGAGCAGCTAATGTTTCTGAGTACATACCTGATGCCGCATCACCTGAGTGGATACTACCAGCGCTGTTCATTTCATGTATTATAGTGGTCCTGCAATCCTTTCAATGCATTGATCCGACCCCGTTACCATAGCCCGAGGTGGCATGCGATGCCTTCCTAAAGGGGACACAGATATCTCGAGGCATCTTCCACGTGCGTCAATCCGTGTATACCCGTGTGCCCAACCTTGAACTTTTTGTTCGCAACGATTTTTACCTTTTTCTTTCTCTCTCATTCTTGAAAATGTTGGCCCATAGGTCCCTCACTGGTTTTGTGAAGAGATATCCCCAGGTAGAGATAAATTTCCTCTTGATACAGAAAAGGTCCTTCTTACGTTGTTCCCAGTCCTATAGGCGGTATGCGTCTGCAACTCCACCCAGTGCGTTTGCTGGACCCAAGGGTAGTCATGTAAGCAACACACACCATACCCCCCTACGCGTCGCTTACCCTCGCGCAGGGAAAATACACGGTGACTTTGATTCCGGGTGATGGTCAGGATATTGGACATGCAACTGCAGGGCGATGCACTCACATCAGTTCCAGGTATTGGCCCGGAAATTAGTGAATCGGTCAAGGCCATCTACTCTGCTGCCGACGTAGGTTTATATTACGTGCGTCCTCCCGGTGTGCTCAAAGTGAAACTAGGTACCCATCGAATGGGAAGAAGTCAGTGTCACGCCGGTATTAAAAGGCGGTAAAATTGTTATTCCGGATACAGCAATCAATTCGGTCAGGAAGAACACCGTTGCTCTGAAAGGTGGGTCCATTAGAAGCCTATTAGGGTTCTTTTCTTTGGGACTAAATTTGTTCAAGGTCCCCTGGCAACACCAAGTAAGCTCAACTTTGACGGTGATTTGCATACATAAATTTACTCTGCGTTAAGTTGGCAAGGGTCATGTCTCCCTAAACTTGACACTCCGCAGAACGTTCAATCTTTTTGCTAACGTTCGTCCATGTATCTCGATCAAGGGCTTCAAGACACCCTACGACGATGTCAACACTGTTCTCATTCGCGAAAACACGGAGGGTGAATACTCGGGCATTGAACACGAGGTACGCTATTTGGTAATTAAGGGCCCTCCTCGTTTACGTGGAAATTCCAGATTGTTGACGGGGTTGTTCAATCTATCAAACTCATTACCTACGATGCGTCGGAACGTGTGGCTAGGTACGCGTTCGACTACGCGCAAGCCAGTGGAAGAAAAAGGGTGACTGCGGTGCACAAGGCTAACATCATGTAAGCCAAGCCAAGAACGTGTTGCAATCATGTAGTAACTTTAGCAGGAAAATGTCAGATGGTATGTTCTTGTCGGCTTGCCGCCAAGTGTCCAAGGATTTCCCGGATATCTCATACGATGAGGATTTATTGGATCGAGTCTGCCTGCAGGTACGCTTCGTCACACGGCAGACGGGTGACTTTGGGTAATCCCTCGAACAGATCGTGCAAAATCCACTGCCATATTCGAACCGCGTCATGGTGATGCCCAACCTTTACGGCGATATTTTGTCGGATATGTGCGCAGGGCTGATTGGCGGTCTCGGTCTCACTCCTTCTGGCAACATTGGACGGGTATGCATGTTTGTACTTGAAAGTATCATCATGTACTAACCCTCCCAAGGATGCATCCATTTTCGAGGCTGTGCATGGCTCCGCCCCCGACATCGCAGGCACGTGCTGTGTTCGTGAAGTCCCGACGCATATCGACTGACAATATCCGCAGGAAAGGGATTAGCTAATCCAACGGCACTGTTGTTGTCTTCTTTGATGATGCTGAGGTACGTTTATGTTCCGGTGGGGCCGGTTGCCTGGTTGATCCGACGTGCCTCGTTGCAGACACATGAACCTGAATGAGCATGCAGTAAGGATCGAGAAGGCGATCCTCAATGTAAGTAACGATTGTCCTGTGAAACCTTTGGGATGTTGACGGTGTCGATTCGCAGACGATCGCGGAGGGAAATGCGATTACCGGGGACCTTGGTGGTAGGGCAACCACGAAGCAATACACTGCCGCGATCATCGATAAGCTTACCGGTGCATAAAGCTTGGTAGATATAGGTTAATGCCTGGAATCCGATCATCGGCCGTAGTCAATTATTATTAAGTTGTAGCACGGACCCGGAGTGGACCTGGCTGCGCTTGTGTAACCAGTGTTGAGCGTGGGAAATATAGACCAGGAAAACGGGAGCGAACACTGCCGCGACGTTCTTTGCGACGACAACTAGTAAAATCTCATCCACGCCTGCACGCGGCATTCACCACCATAATCCCCTCACACGCCCTACAGGGCAAGCCTTTCAGCATACAACCACTTTCCTATTACCAGGTATCTCGCTTTCCCATCTTCTTTCGTTCCCATCGCCCACGTCGCCCTTGTCAGACATTCGTAAAACATTCATATAACGCCAATTTCCTGTAACGCTACGAACGAAATGACAGACGAATACACGCTCAACCAACCCAAGAAGGACGACTCCAAAAAGTCGACCTCGACCCCCAGCACCCGCGGATCCAAGAGGACTGTTTCGAACGCCAGACCCTCCTCCGCTGCGGGGAATCTCCCAGGCGCCCCAAGACCCCCTTCTAGGTCCGGGAACAAGAAGTCCTCTACCCCTGCACCGGGCGGCACAGAGTCCGGTTCTGAATCCAGCAAGAAACCTGCAGAGGCGAAGAAGCCTGGCTTGCCTCGTAACGGGAGCCAGAGCGGTGGTGGTCAACGTAATGGGAGTCACCGCAACCGCCAACCCTCATCTTCGCAGGCAAATCGGAGCAGTGCTGCCAAGGATCGGACTTCGATGGGTCAATCCCCTTCTCCTGCGCCTGCCTCTGCTTCGGAGTCCAGTGATGCGTTGTCTTCACTCCAGCGTGTCATCGCTGACCTCAAGACTACTCCGAACCAAGTGTCTCCTCCCAGTAACTCCCTCGCTGCTTCCATGCATGCTCCACAAGCATTGGGCTCCAACCTTCCTGCAAACGCACCTGTTTTCCAACCCGGTGCTTCAGCCTTCCCTGCTTCCTTACCAGATGCTGCCCGGCACCGCAAGGCTGCATCCCTTGGTACATCCGCTCTTTCCGGAAATTTCAATTCGTTTTCACCTCACCTTGGTGCGATGATCGAAGACGTAGAGGATGGAACGGGTGTGTCCTTCGAAGATGGTGAAATATCTGAGGGTTTCTTCCCTACCTCTGGCCATCAAGCCCGGTCTCAGTCTCAAAGTTTTATGGCTCCCCGTTTTGCTGCCTTGGCCGCCCAGCAAGAGCAGGATGTTCTTGGTCCTACCGGGCGTCCCCAGCTTGCCCCGAACTTCATGTTTGGTGCTCGCCGACGCACGAGTTCCAACGTGCCCATGGGTCCGTTGAACGAAGAAGATCTTGGATTCCAATTTCCACAGCAGCAGAATCCACCTTCCGAAGGTGTTCACGACCAGAACCACAGGAGGGCAGACACTGATTTCACTGGCATTATGGCTGAGCAGGTATGCGCAGTACGTTCCGCCGTCCTTGTCTTGACTCCCTTGTTCTAGATTGCTATTCAAAACCAGATAGAGGCACTTCAGCAACAGCAACAAGCGCTTTACCAGCAACAATTAGCCTCTAACCAGGTCCTCTCTCTCCAAACTCCTGGCCTTGCACCCAATAGACATAGACGCGTCCAGAGTAACCTCCCCGTTAACATGACAGGGAACAACAATGTCGCTGGTTTCACCCCTCCAATGGGCCAGTTTAACTCTATGGCCAACCTAGGCATTAGCCCTGACTCAC
This sequence comes from Xerocomellus dryophilus, assembly GCA_038089495.1. Lineage (NCBI taxonomy): Eukaryota > Fungi > Basidiomycota > Agaricomycetes > Boletales > Boletaceae > Xerocomellus > Xerocomellus dryophilus. The sequence goes on from JBBPKY010000543.1 coordinate 4,403, forward strand.
AGCCAGCTGGCTTACCCCGCGGCCACGGAAGGAGACACAGTGTTAATGTTGTCAACAAATCTAGCGCCTCTCACAATGTTGGTTCTGTCAGTTTCCCTTACAGTGGCCAGGACGGCTTCGACGATGGTTTCGCTTCACCCTTCGGGAGCCACTCGCGTACGCCATCCCGAGTCGATTCTAGTTGGAGAATCAGTGTGTATCAATTCCTGCTGAATTATACGTCCCTGACCTACCTGACACAGACGGTGGCGTGATTCAAGGCAACAACGCATTTGCTGCTGATCTCGCACAAGCGCAGGCTCAGCTACAAAGTTTGCAACAGTTTCGTGCTGCCGCTGGTGGTCACCACCACAAGATGCCTTCATTTTCTTTCCCGAACATGTTGCCGAACATGATGGCCGCTAATATGATGGGCTTGGGCATGGGGGGCGTGAGCCTGTTGCAGCAGCAGCAGCAACAACAGCAACAGTTTCAGTCCCAACTGCAACAACAGTCCAGTCAGCCACAACGCAAGTCTCTTTTCGCTCCTTATCTTCCTCAAGCCTCTCTTCCGCCTCTCTTGGCCGCAGGAAAGCTAGTTGTAGGTATCCTTCGCGTCAACAAGCGTAACAGGTCGGACGCCTATGTTGCCACTGAAGTCCTGGATGCCGATATCTACATCTGCGGCTCTAAAGATCGTAATCGTGCCTTGGAAGGCGATATTGTTGCAGTCGAGCTCCTTGATGTTGATGAAGTGTGGGAGACCAAGAAGGAGAAGGAAGAGAAGAAGCGTAAGAAGGAAGAGAATTCCGCCTACGACTTGAAGACCAGCGCAGGTCGCAAGGATGATAAGAAGAAGGATGACGTTGAGGTTGAAGGCCAGGGCTTGATGTTGTTCGAGGACGAAGAGTATGATATGTGTCACAACGTAATATTGCATCCCACTAACACTGTTCTTAGGGTCACGGACGAGGTCAAGCCGCAGTTTGCTGGACATGTGGTGGCAGTCGTCGAGCGCATGCCAGGACAGCTCTTTTCTGGAACGCTTGGTCTTCTACGTCCATCTTCTGCGGCTACCAAAGAGAAGCAGGAGGCCGAACGCCGAGAACGGGAGGGTGACCGTGGGGATGAACCACGACGTGGGCCGATTGAACGCCCAAAGATCGTCTGGTTCAAGCCGACTGACAAGCGTGTGCCCCTGATTGCCATCCCCACTGAACAAGCACCCGCAGATTTCATTCAGAATCCTGAGGTCTATGCTAATAGGTTGTTCGTTGCTTGTATCAAGCGTCATGTGCGTCCTCGAGATCTCAACTTGTTGGTTTACTGACCTTCTATTGGGTAGCCCATCTCTTCTCTCCATCCTTTTGGTACTCTAGCTGAGGAGCTTGGTCCGATTGGGGATATCGAAGTCGAAACCAGTGCTTTGCTAAAAGACTGCAACTTCCCTACTGAAGAATTTTCTGAGAGTGTACTCAAATGCCTCCCTCCCACTCCTTGGACGTATGTTGTTCAATCCCTGCTCCGGATTTTCTACTCACCGTACACCAGTGTCCCCGAGAGGGAGTATGAAATCCGCAAGGACTTGCGCCAGGAACGGATTTTCACCATCGACCCGAACACTGCTAAAGATTTGGATGATGCCTTGTCCATCAAGATGAATGATGATGGTACTTGTGAGGTTGGCGTTCACGTTTCAGACGTATCCCACTTCGTGAAACCCAATACTGCGCTTGATCGTGATGCTCGCAAGCGAGCCACAAGCGTGTACCTCGTTCAAAGAGCAGTGCCGATGTTGCCCCCTACACTGAGCGAGGAGGTCTGCAGCCTTGTTCCAGGCGCCGAACGTCTCGCCTTCTCTGCTATCTTTACGATGACACCAGAAGGGAAGGTAGTCAATAAGTGGTTTGGGAAAACGATTATCAAGTGAGTGGTGCTAAGTTTGTCTCTGCTAATATGCTAAGGCTTCGAAAGATCTGCAGCGAAACTGTCTTACACTCACGCACAGAAAGCAATTGATGGACACTCATTAAGTGAACTCCATGTGTCATCGGAACACAGTTTATCTGCGATCGAGGATGACGTGAGAGCACTGTACGGTATCGCGAGCCAGCTTCGTGCCAAACGTCTTCAAGACGGTGCCTTGACTCTATCTTCCTCACGTCTATCATTCACGTTGGACGAGAACGGCCTTCCCACGGATTGTGCTCAAGGCGACCGTAATAATGCCAACGATCTGGTCGAGGAGGTATGCATCATCCAAACTTCCGTACCACTGAAGCTCAAGCCAGGGTCCAGTTCATGCTCTTGACCAACATTGCCATTGCTCAGCGCATTGCCGTTCACCTCCCTGAGCAGGCACTTCTCCGTAGGCACGACTCGCCTATCGAAAGGCGTCTGGTACTTCCCTTGCGTTTCGCTATACTCTTCTTGGCATTGACACAGTTTTGTAGAACACCTTCTCCGAGCGTGCCAAGCGTCTGGGCGTGGAGGTAGACACGTCAACCTCGGGGGCTGTAATGAAATGCTTTGAGGCAATCGCCAATCCCACTGCTCGGATGGTGCTCGAGCTACTGTCCTTCAAAGCCACCCAACGTGCCAAATATTTCTGTGCCGGAATGTTGGATATCGCCAAGTATGGTCACTACTCCCTTAGCGTCCCTCTTTACACACACTTCACCTCCCCTATTCGGCGTTACGCCGACATCCTGGTGCATCGCCAACTCGAATCTGTTCTTCAAGGTGGAAGTGAGTGGAAAGACCCATCGTTGTGGTCGAAACTAATTCTGTATCCACAGATGACCCAAAGTTTACCATGGATAGAGATGCTGTCGCGAAGATCGCTCAGCAGTGCAACATGTACGCACATGCATCATCCACGTTCAACTGCTCGCTGAATGCCCTCTAGTAAACGAGATTCCGCGAAATTGGCACAAGAGCAGTCCATCCACCTCTTCCTCTGCATCTTCATCTCGGACTTGACCCATCGTTACGGACCGGTTGTCCGGCAGGCCAAGGTTGTCAATGTGCTTGATGCTGCCTTCGACGTACTGGTTCCCGAATTTGGTATTGAAAAGAGAGTCCACGTGGACCAGATGCCAATCGATGTGGGTGTGGTGGTTCAGCGATCTATCCGGTCACTAATCATCCGTTTAGAACCACGTGTATGATGAACACACCCATACCCTTCAGATCTATTGGTCCAGCAAGGACGTCATCACTTGGCTCGCAGAAAATAGCGATGACGAACACTTGAAGAAGGTCAAGCAGAATGCTGAGGCACACGCTACTAAGATGGAAGTGGCATCACGCTCCTTGCACGACGAGACGGCTCTTTTCGATGAGGATGACGCTGAGGAAGACGAGATCGTGCTTGGCAGAGACAGCGAGGCTGTTAAAGAAACAGAGACATCCAGACAACGCCTCCTTTCTGCTGCCAAGGTCGAACCCGTGTTCGAAGGTTTGAGGACGACCCTATCTGGCCACAAGATCCAGGATATCAAGGAGCTGATGACAGTCCCGGTATGTTAGCACATCTTTCTTGAAGACGCAATTAACGTTTTCTGCCAGGTGATTGTGACGGCCGACTCGACCAAGAGTCCCCCTGTCATCAAAGTGTACAGTGTCAACCCCTACGCCGAGCCGAAGAGCCAACAGAAGAAATAAGTTACCCGACAATCCACCCTCCGAACCCTTTCGCCTTTCGAAGCGCATCTGTTGTACGATAGTGTTGATGTTCCACATGCTTTCGTTTTCCTTCCCGCTCCTTGATACTGACTCATGACTTGTTCATGCGCCGGTTCTGTACAGGTGTTGTCTATGAGATGTTTACATGTTACTCGATTCCCTTGGGCTATTTTCATTCGATCAGTTTGCAACGCATGCATCTGTCCTGTCCTATGTTTCCATGTAGTAGTTTTATTTGCAACGAGGATTTTCATCAATACATCGGCATGAAAGCAGTAAAGTACGTGAAATCTGAAGAATAGGATATCAACTGAAAAGACAGTAAGTTACTACAGGACTAAACGTTGTATTGTACGTGCTGGGTGCGGAAAGACGTGCCACTACTACAACCTAGATCCAACCTGGAGGGGGTGACCCCACCTCGTATTTGATGCTCTTCCCTTGCCTTCCTCGTTCCCGGGCAAGCACCTCCTTGTTTTCAAACGACGAACCCGAGCTGGATTCGCGAGCGCTGGATTTGGCGGTACGACCGCCACTGTTGCCCTTCGACACCCGGGGCTCTGACGGCCGAACTTCTTGGCGAGACTGGCATCGCTCGACCAACGTATGGGACGAGTGTACCGACCCCGTCTGGCGACGGGGCATGCCGCCGGCCAAAGTCGAGAGGGGAAAGCGCTGAAAACGATGTATTTCGTGACAACAGAGCTTTTCGAGTTCGACGAGTCCTAGATAGCTGGCTTCGTCGCGAAGTTCGAGCAGGGACTCGAAGCGCGCAGGCAACGTGGATCCGGGTTGCACTTGCACCGCCCGCGGTAGTGCCTCTGGGTGTTCTGGCGTGCTTGGAACGGAACGGAGGTAGGCTAGAACGTGCGCGTAACTGCCCAAAAATAAAAAGGTCAGAGGCTGTAGAAAGCATGCATCGGCGTGGGTTACTTACGGGGCACTCGGCCTATCGAGGAAAACGTGGATGCCAGTGGAAGACTGAGGGAGGAAGCCAGAGGAAGCCAGATGATCGCGAAAGACAGAGTTGAAGCCGTTGCTGCGCTGAACCGACGATGCGTCGCTGGCATTTGAATATATTGATGCGGTCTCAGAGACGGGCGACAACAGGGATGTGATATAGTGGGAGAGGTGAGAAGGCCGAGATACCAGGGACCGTAGTAAAGTTCGGTAGGTAGTGGTGCATGTCTCCAGAGTGACCACGAGCTTGGAAGGGTCGACCGCGCCGTCTGGAATGGGTGAAAGGAGAATAGCGTCGAAGGGAGGTTGTGGCGGAATCAGATCAGTGTCAGCTGGAAGACTAGGTATTGAACGAGATGGGGCGCGGGAGTGCACTAGCAAGGTAGGCCGTGAGGAAGAGAGGTGAGCTGCGGGAGATGCGGAACCTGACGAGCGGGGATGCGGAACGTGGTCTGACGAAGGGACGCTTGGTGGACTGCCAGACAGCTTGTCTGTAACAGGAATATCGGGCAGTGGTGGGAGAGGAGGACTGGGCGGGAGTTGTGGAAGAAGTCGGCTGTCATTCTTCTCTGTGTCCTGCGACAAGATATCTCGCTCCACCCCGTGGGCTGAACCAGACAACGCCTCTTGAGGCGTCCGCACGATAGTTGCACCAGAACCAAGTGGACCACTACGGTGGAGATTGAATTGTTCTAGAGAGCTACCAACTTTTGGTTCAGATATCCGAGTCGGTTTGGGGGCGGCATGAGGAGCAGAGCGACTGGAGGCGGAGGAAGAGCTGCGGTTCAGCCATGTCATCGGCTTGGAGAACGAGTGTTTGTGACGTGGCGGCGTGGTTGGTGGGGAAGCCAGGAGTTCTGGAGTAGAAAAGCAAGGAGCCAGCTCCGAGTTCATGGGATATGAGGCGTGAGTACGGGATGGTAAAGTATGCTGCTGAGCACGCATTGAAGGGACCATGGTGGAAAGAAGGACAAAAGTTTGGTGGGCGACGAGAAGTCAGGTGAGTTGAGAACGGAGAAGACGAGGAAGGAACGCATGGTAACATCGTTTCGACTCGGACAAATATTGTCGTGCGCAGACAATAAGGCCCCAGCGCGGCACCGACTTCCTCACGCACACGAACGACAACACTTTCCTAATTTGGAGGACAATGCTGCACTCGTCTATGATAAGTCGATACCCGTCGCAGAGTTACCTGGATGCCATTGTCAACCTCGGAGTTTAAGATTCTCGAACACGAAGGAAATTCTCGACCGCGATGATACCTAAAATGCTTCGATATGACGACTTTAAACCCTGATGAGCCACACCAAGCGTGCGCGCAGCTAGTCTGGGATCCAATCCATTTTGAGGTGAACGATCGATGGATGACGGGCAGCCCACGCGAGAATCTGGGGAGATTTTTCGTCACACCAGCGGACAACTTGAATGGTGATTGTGCAAGGTGACACAGCAACAATGACAAAAAGCAGTTCGCAAAGTTACAATACATGGTTACCCATCCCAAATTACTCGATGATGACCCCCCGCGAAGCACGATCATTCTTCGTCTTGGGGCAGTGCAGGCCACCGCTCATCCGAGTCCCCGTGGATTCCTCATTCCGCATCAGTTAGTGGTGGCCCACTTTGACCATAAATTCATCAGAAAATCCTTCGTGATAGTGAACAAGTTGCTCACAGAGCGCATGACATTAACAATGTCGGGGAAAAGAGAGAATCGCCCGACTGGAAGGCGACCCCTTAAAACCCCTCCCCTCTTTGCTGCCACCCTTGTCGGTTTGTCACCAACCTCCAAACAACGAGCATATTTCACCGAGACTTCCTCAGTTTGGTTTTCAACAGGACCGATGAACAGCAGCTTCCATTTCAACGCCTTCTTGTCTTGCGGCATAGAAAGCCACAGTTTATCCACACCCTCTTGAGGGATCGAGTGTTCACGACTGATCGTGGCTTGAATAAGATAGCCATGATCCTCAGTGATGATTGCACCATCGATCCCCGGGTTGGTCGGGTTGCCGGGACGCCAATAGAAAGGAGCGGTGGACTTGAGTTCGGCATTGGTGGTACGAGTGTCAAGACCCTGAGGAGGGAGCAGTATGAGGAAATTCTTCGTCATACCAGCGGATAGCGATAGTCTTGGCGTGGACCAGGAACTCGTGGACAACCTCCTCGAAGATCCAACCTGCCGCTGAACGGGCCCTGGGATGGTCATACAGGACATGGAAAAATTCCACTTTCTTTGCTGCCTGATGGCGACTAAGCTCGTCTGCTAACTTGCTGACGAGCAAGGCGTATGGACATAGACGGTACAGATATTGCGGAGAATAGTGTCATTCTCCCTTAGGGGTTTGATAAAGAATATTGTCGACAATCCTGGGCTAGCCATATTATAAAGGTTCAGCATGGTCCTAATAATGGCATCGGGGTTTTTTCACAGCGTTTATGACAATGTCGTTGGCAGTGACTTCATATTCCCTCTCGCTTTCACGATTGATGAGAGACGTGACTAACGCGCGGGGAACGGGCCCCCATCTGTCTAAGAGTGTTTTCATGCGCTCCATGGTGTCGCCAAGTACTGTACTTGAGAATGGTGCTAATGGTGCTGCTTGGTCAGATAATTCTGCAGCAATGATCAATATGACGTACACTAGATCCAGGACCTCTTCGACAGACCAAAGGTCCATAATATATAATTTAACCTGCCTTTGCTTCGTCCAACCTTTCCAACGCTCTGCAGGAGGAGGAGCCGTTTGAAAGATCCAAACACCGAGAGTGTCCGTGAAAGCAGTTGCGGGGATCTGAGCCGAAGCATTGGAGTCGGAGAACGCCCATATATCTGGAACATGGTCTTCTATGACGAGATCTGTGCACTCGTGATTGGAAACGCCGTCTTTCGAAAAGAGTATGTATGCATCAGGGCGATCCCCCCACGAGACTTGAACGGCAACTGGCTGCCTCTCGCGAAGCCGTTCAATGACGGCGTATGCGATAAAGATTGACTTTCCTGTGGTTAGAATTCATACGTCGAGCTATGCTATATGTCGTACCAATCCCAGGCTGTCCAGTGATATAAGCACCATTCTTGTAGTTCGTGCTGTTGCTCTTGAATGTGTCCATCGCATTGCGACATTCTTGAATCACTAAGAGCTCTTTCTGTCTTAATGCGCTACAAAAGAATCGCACTGCTCTGAGGTGTTTTCCAAGGTCGAGATATTCAATCATCCATCCTGCTTGGTGAGGGGATTCAGGCTTCACCACGAAAGCCGAAGGGTTGCCCCAAACTTCTGCCCTAAAAGCTTCCAGTGACTCAAGAGCTATTGGGAGGCTGCTCTCGTTTTCTTTTTGGCATCGGAGGTAAATCTGTAACAGTCAGAAAGGGTGATATGAATTAATATGTGAGTTGGTGGTGGGTGACAAGTCATCGTCAGACTCCCTATCCAGACCTCCTGACTCGGGAAATGCCGCCTGTGGTGGCTGAAACACGCTCCAGACGCTCTAAACTTCTTACTTTGGAGGCCCGCAAGCAGGGCACCACCAAGCAAGGCGATCGCTGGCGCACTGATCACCAGCAGCCACATCCCTACCGCAACCGAGTGCCACCGGCGCCCCATGTTATTTGGAGGACAGTGAATTGACCTCGTCGAAAAAGACTCATCAATGGACGAATGGCCCACGGCGACGATCCAATATCGACTGAACCTACCACACGCGTTGCACTCGATCTCCCCTGCTCTCTCCGCCCTTCATACGTCACGTGTCGCAGCTCTTCATCCAGAAACATCTGCCGTCTTACGCCCCTCCCACTGTTCGAAATGTGGCACATATCACTTCTCTGGCGACCGTCCATCACACCTTGTCGGGTCATCTACGAGGAAGAAGCGGAGACGCATCACGTCCTCGCATCCGAAGGCCCTCCGGAGAAGGTGCCATCTCTGCGGCTTCTCGATCGATGCGCGCACTAGCCCGTCCCTCGACCAATTCACCGCGCCGACCCAGTTACCAGGCGATTTGTCGAGAACAGGAACTGTGCCAACCATCCGACGGGTCAAGGAGATAGATCAGGAACCGCCACCTAGTGACGTTCTCTGTCCCGCCGCTGGGACTCCCAGAACGACCAAATGCGCGCCCGTTCCACCATTACCAGCTCGACAGTCTCACCCCAAAGCTAGTCACACGAAGACATCGACTCTGAAAGACATGCTTTCCCGTAATCGTGAGAGGGAGGAGGTCGTGAAATCCCGTACGAAGCGAAAAGAGGGTCACGAAGGGTTAGCGGCTTTCTTGAAGGAACTCTGATCGTGCTGGCTGTTTACTCGGTACGCGCTTCTATTTGCACTTCTCTGAGCTCATGGCGTTTACGACGTCATTCTAGCATATTTTTTCCACAAAGTTTATACGAACCTCACAAGACAGAAACGGAATGCAAAGGTCCAGAGACTAGCAAACCTTTGTGGGAGCGTTGTACCTACGCTGGAGTTCCGCTGAGTGTGCAAAATGTTGGGTTCAGCTCTTTCGACGTCCGTCGAGAATATGATGGGGTCCGACTCGGCCAAGGTTTGCCCTTGTGGCCGACGTTATGCTTATGCGGAGCATCTCGTACAGACGAAATCAGCAAGTGCATGAAGAACAAACCATGTTGAACGAGAGCATTCATTTGGGTTCCACTTTGTCCAATAATATTGGAAGCACGCCACGACCAAAATCAGGGCGCAGATCTCCCGAGGAATGACTACGATCAATGTTGGGTAGTTTGGATTTATTTATTTAGTGCGCTATAAACACAAATCTAGAGATGCATTGTCCTCGAGCTTAGCTTGATCTGGGGTGAGTGAATTACGGCGAGTCGGATAGCTTCGGTTCATCATACACTAATGATTTTCGTCCCGTCTTTGAATCGATTCGCACTGACAGTGGGTGTGCCCACGCCAGGTTCAACGCAGCTCAGCAAGACTCGACGGTGCCCCGTGTAGCATATGCATTCACCACCGTCTTCACCTACCCGCTGTCACAGCCGTGCAGTGGCTACAGGATTTGATCAATCCGGGGTCTCTATGGAGCATGTGAGGTTACAGGCTTGAATGTATCAACGAACCCATCAGACTTCAGGATTCGGACCAAACGTCCACTGGCTGCAAGAAATCTGCAACTATCGTCGCTAGTCATTGTCTACAACCTACGTGGCCGAGTCCCGCCGGCGCGCGGTCGGAATCGGCATGATACCCCGTCGACATGGGTTGGCAGCATCAAGAAATAAGCTCGGGTCCATCCTTTCTCACATTATTGCTCTCTTCGGCCACTTTACGCTCCAGCGGAGATGGCGATGTTTGCTACATCGTCGGCAAGGTCTTCCGCACGATCGTCAATCAGCCTTGTAACCTTTGAAACAAACGTCAATAGGCAGAATATTACACCGCCATTGTATTCACCTTTCCAATCGCAACCGTTCGCCCTGGGATAAATGTCAACGACGTAAGTGAACGATAACGGCGGGCCGATCCATACCTTCGTCCCGCAGAGTGAAGCGTCCGAGTTGAGGATAGTCGACAAACCTCTCGACACAAACTGGGAGGGCTGTCTCAACAAGAGCCACAATCTTTTGACCTGAATGACGCAATCAATATGACAGCAAGGGTTGCAAACAACAACACCGGTCACCCTTTTTGGCGAACTGAGGCGGCTTCTTCGACTTGCGCCCGGTTGCTTTGTCAAAGTAATGTAGCAGAGCCTGGGCGCGATATATCATTGGGTGAGTGGGATGAATGGAGATGAACATACTGGTAATGTGATTTCTTCCGACAAGGTATGAACGTGCATAACGGCCGAATAACCAGCACAGATGATGTTTTTGTGTTCCAGAATGGCCAATTGAGCTTCGAAATGCCGTACTGCATGGACGGGGTTCCTTGGGCTTGTAAGGACAAAACCAGGGCTGATGTCGTCGTCCTCTACTCCTCTCAATCTGACTCGTACGTTATCTCCGCACATGGCTGATGATATCTCGTCTTCCAATTCATTGTAGATTGCGGCGATCTCGACGTTGGTTTTGGTGGGCATAAGAATGAGGCTGTCTCCTTTGCGCATATGACCTGACTCGATCTTTCCGAGTGCGATAGCACCCATGTCTTTGTACTTTTCCGAGACGGGCATCATGAGAGGGGCGTTTATCTTTCGATCGACCATGGGTATGTGGTCTAGGTGGTCGAGGAACGTTGGGCCGCTTGAGGATGATCAGCACTTAAGAGTGAGAGAGATGAGAAGGGAGGTAACACACTTCCACCAGGAGCATGTTGATGCGGAGAGGGGGTCCCTGAGGTTTAATCCAGTATAGCCTGAAATTGGTATGAAGGAAACGTCCTTTGGATTGAAGCCGGCGGATTTGATGAAGGGTACAAGTTTGTCTTTTATTTCGTTGTAACGGGCTTGTTCCCAGTTGACGGTGGAGTCGTCCATCTTGTTTACGACGACGACGATTTTCGAAACGCCGACTGTCTTTACGAGCATGACGTGCTCTCTTGTCTGGCCACCCCTTTCGAAACCGGTCTCAAACTCGCCCTTGCGAGCGGAGATGACGAGTACGGCGACATCTGCCTGGGCGGCACCGGAGATCATGGAAGGGACATAGGTTTTGTGACCGGGAGCGTCGAGGATGGTGTAGCGACGTGTGACGGTCTCAAAGTAAGCACGACCGACTTCGACGGTCTTGCCCTTGTTACGCTCCTGTGGGGTGGAGTCGAGGGCCCAGCTGAGATACCACGTTTCTCTTCCGGCCTCCTTGGCGTCGTGTTCGTACTTTTCCATGGTTCGTTTGTCGACGACGCCGGTGATGTAGAGCAAGTTACCGCCGAGGGTGCTCTTTCCGGCGTCTACGTGACCGATGAATACGACGTTTAGATGTTCCTTTGCTGGGGAGATATCGGAGATCAGAAGAGAGGGAAGGAGTGCGATGACTACTGACCATCACCGAAGAGATCTTTGAGGACAGCTTCATCGGCGACGGACTGGACCTCTCGTGCGACGGCGGTGGTATCCGATTTCGATTTCTCTGTGGAGAATACCTTGTTGGAGACGGGGGGAGCTGGGGACGAGGAGTGTGACGCTGGATGGGAGGGGGCGGGGGACGAGTTCGCGGGTGCGGGTGCGGGTGCGGGTGCGGGTGGTGGCTTGGAGGAGCCGATGTTGAGGGATATGGTCTGGGGCGGGCCGAGACTGAACGGTCTGCCCGGCACGAATTCGAACGCACCCGCGTTGAGTTTGCTCATGGTGGTCGGGACACTCGAATTTATTATTTGTTATTCTCCCTTATATCTCCCTGATCTCGTGATCACCCGACATCATGTCTCTCCCCATCCTGCTCGACGCCGCGCACCACATCCTCGACCCCTCTGACGACCCCCACGCCGCCATCCTCCGCGTCTACGCCGACCTCGCCGAGGACCCGCCGTCCATCCCGGACCACTCCCGCCCCGCACTCCAGCTCGCCGCCGCCCGCTGTGCGCTCCACCTGCTCCACCGTGTCCAGCCCCTCCTCGACCGCGACACTCCCGCCGGTGCTCGCGACCTCGCCGTCCTGCGGTCCCTCCTCGCCCTCCTCTTTCACCGGGGCGTCAATCCGCTGCTCGCTCCCCTATGGCGCACGAACCCCGCGCTCGGCGACCCGGCTGCACTCTTCACCCTGGTGTCCGATCTCATGTCAACCCTCTTTCCCCGCCCCGTGCCCCCCCAGACCTTCATCACCACCACCATCCTTCGCAGGCACGTGCCAGATCTCCTCAGGGCCTCCATCACCCTTGCGTGGCTGCCAAAGTCTCGGTGGCCCCAGGACGGCCCCTCTCTCCATGCCTTGCGGCCCTCCGTCCTGCGTCTCCTCGAATTGTGCGTCTATATGCGCTGCATATCTGCACAGATGAATCTCAACATTGCGGTCAAGTCTCCCCCTGTCCCAGATAATGACAGATCTCGGCGCTGTATTGTCGAGCACGCCTCCACCCCCGCCTCATGTCCGTAAAATATGTTCATCCTTGCTCACAAAAAGTCTACTCCGTCCAGGAGGCATCCGAGCGCTCTTTGCCGCAGTTTTTGGCGAGCAAGAGGGTGCTGATGATCCCCTGCTCGAAAAGTATGAACGCACTGCCGCCATTCTCATGGCCGTACCCGCGGGCCTCAAGCCAGAGGTTTGAACCTGCCCTGTATTCCTATTTTCAGTGTTAACCGTTCATGTTCTAGGAGTATCTCGCGACCATCATCCCCCCCTTGATGGATTTGTTATCCTATGATGCTCCCGCGACTTACAGGCGCGCAGCTTCTTTTTCCATCTCTCGGATGCTCGACTCCCAGTTTTTGCATCGTCCACTGGTTTCTTCTCTTCTCTCACCTATTATACACCGTCCACTTGTGGATCCCTCTCAAGCAAACCAAGACGGACACCCCTCACCGGCAGCACCTCCAACTCCGACGGCAGCATTGTCCATGCTCACCATTCTCCTGCTCAATACAGACCCATCTCCTGCCTTTATCACCGATGTCTTGTCTCCCGTTGTGGTCCCCCTCTATGCGCTCATATTCCACCTGGATACAGTCAAGGCATCCGATCCTGTCCTCAAGCAGTCAGTTAAGGGCTTGCTTGCGACATGGGGTCGTCTAGTCGAGATGCAAGACGGGGTCAACACGCTCTGGTCCATCATCCAAAGCGAGCGGATCTACTGGGAGGTAGATATCTCGGGTAATATCAGACATGGCGCACCAGAGTACGTCTTGATTTTGCTGCCTCGTCTTCAGTTATGCAATGAACATCAGTACGTCCACAAAGCTTGCCCTTTTTACACCAGGGGACATCGGCAAGGGAGAGGAGATTATCGGTGATAATTTCCTAGACCTTTATCCAGATCCTGCACACTTCGTGCAGTACATCAAATCACTCGACCGCCTGGACATGGCCTCCGAGTTGTTTGTAAGGTTACTCGAGGTGTACCATTCAGTGGACACCGAACAAGACACCGATCCGTCGAGGTGTGCAGCCATCACCCGCCTCGATACTGGACTAATACCTTGTCAGAGGCTTGTTGCATCTTCAACTGATTGTTCAGATGCAGACTCAGCTCTCCGATGATTCGTCTCCCACTAACATCCTTCGCAAGCCCGAGCACATCTTATCATTCGTAAAGCACGCCCTCGGATCCCAGGCGGCACGTGGCACTTCCTCGACCCCAAACAAGCCTGAACGCTCACGTGGTCTTGGATTGGAAAATTTAAAGATTGTAGATAAAGCAGAGGATTTGGTGGATAGCGATAGCGACGACGAACCAGGAGAACTGGGGAGCGATCAGGCCAAAAACAGCATGACTGGGACCGCGATCAATTTGCTCCTCGCCATATTGGAAGGTATGGTATGGTATTGGATGCCAAAGACTGAATATGACAATGTTTACAGCCAACCCCGAATTATCTGCACGGAATGCCCCCGTACTCCATGACATTTTTTCACTTCTCGAACCATCTACCAATGATCCATCGGAATCGATCAGGGGCTTAGCTCGGGAAGCTAGAATGGTAATGACTGCTCGACTTGCGTCCAGTTCAACATCCTGGTCAGCACCACAGAGAAGAGAAGCAGAAGACCCTCAAGAGATTTATCAAAAGGCTTTGAAGCTTCTTCAAGACCCTATCCTGCCCGT
>JBBPKY010000544.1:0-18694 GCA_038089495.1 Xerocomellus dryophilus
GAACATTTTCCTAACAACAGTAGTCTGAAATTTTTGGGCACGAAAAATGGGAAGAAAAATTTCATATTATCATTTCATATTTTTAATACACTTTAAACGTTGTGAAAATGTCATAATCCCCGGTGTGTGGGATCGTGCGGATGAAGAAGAATCGGTACCATGGTAACACCGCAGGATGACAGTGATGGCCGCCGCAGTTTGTAAGTCTGGCTTGTGAAAATTGGAAAGATAAAAAAGCTCATTGCTGTGGCATCATCATAAGACCAACGAGATAGACAGATTTCAAATATTACATGACGCACCCCTGGGTGCTGCGGTGTCGGACCGGAAGCATCAGCCTCCCGAATCTACCAAAAAAAGGGTAAGTGAGGAGTTCTACTGAGACGCGTTTGGAATGACTCAACTTCGCATGATGAACGTCCTAGCATTGCTACCATGTCACTATAAGAGCACCGGACTCTTAGCTTTGGGCCGTCCGTCGTCTGGAAATGCTGCTGAACTGGATTTCTTGTGAACCTGGGGAAACATACTTGATTTCTTCCAAGGGTTTGCGGTAAGGCTGGTATCTACCTTTCCGACCAGGTCGTCACACTGGGAGGCAATTTCTTGGACCTGAAGTAGAGAACACCACGGTCCCCTGCACTGGAACTTCGTCCGAAGAATCGTGTCGTGGATGACCCACATGCCGAAAGAGGAAATGTGATACACGTGGCAAGCTTGGCCTAACCGTCTGCATCCCATTTTTTCTTTCCTTTCAGACAAAGTGCAGTCGTGGTGAGATTGCCTAAGTGAAAGATGGTTAATGCAAGTGATTGTGCTGCAATTTGTCAGTACCTTTTACTCCAAGCTTTCTTTTCTGTGGGGGTGCTCGTGCCGAAGATCATGAGTAGAACGTCCGCGCCATACCGCTAGACAGCCTTCATGGAGGTGATCACCAGAGACATAAGCGCCATTGATGCCAAGCGCCGGGAGACAGACGCCAGATCCCGATCAAGTGTTTCCGACTTCCAAAATTTACACTCCGTTTGAATTTCTAGACGCGTCGCGTCGCGTCTAGGTACTTAACTCTCACAAACGCGAACACAAAGGATGCGGATTGAGGAACTTGTAATAGAAGGTAAGCCGTACAACCGAACGGAATTTTACTCTAACCTTATGGCGTAGGATTCAAATCTTATCCTGTGCGGACGCAGATAACAGGATGGGATCCTTCGTTTAACGCAATCACTGGCTTGAACGGGTCAGGCAAGTCTAATATCTTAGACGCAATATGTTTTGTTCTTGGGATTACGAACATGGCTCAGGTGCGCAAGTTGTTGTTTGCACGTGCTGAGCCTAACTACCGGCCTTGTTTCTGTAGATGCGTGCGCAGAACCAACAGGATCTCATTTACAAACGTGGACAAGCTGGCGTCACGAAAGCAAGCGTTACCATCGTCTTCGACAACTCAGATCGAGAGAAAAGTCCAGTCGGATTAGAGGATTATAAGCAGATCACCGTCACTCGCCAGGTTGGCTACTCGTCTCAAGCACCTGACGTTTGCTAACCAGTTAACGAGGACAGATTGCGCTCCCTAACATATCAAAATACCTGTTGAACGGGCACAAGTCGACTCAGCAAACGGTTCAGAATCTCTTTCAGAGTGTCCAGTTGAACATCAACAATCCCAACTTCCTGATTATGCAGGGTCGTATAACCAAGGTCGGTCATCTCCATGTTTGCACTGTGCGGTTATCTACATGAACTCCTCAGGTCCTTAACATGCGACCACAAGAAATTCTTGGTATGGTGGAGGAAGCGGCCGGTACTCGTATGTTCGAAGAGCGCAAGGACAAAGCCAAAAGGACAATGGACAAGAAGGATAAACGCGTCCAGGAACTGAGTTCGATCCTTGATGAGGAGATTTCGCCGAAGTTGGAGAAATTTCGTGCGGAGAAACGGCAGTTCCTCGTGTGGCAAAAGGAGCGTGCAGAACTCGAGCGAATTGGCCGTATGTTGCGGGCGTGGGAGTGGACTGACGCTAGGAGAAAAGTCGAGACGGCAGGGGTGGATATTAAAGCCAAGGAAGCGGAGAAAGAGGCCGTGGATAAGCAGAGGAAAAAGCTCCTGAAGGAGTGCAAGGCGGCAGAGAAGACGCGGGAGGAAGTCAACGAGAAACGCGAAGCGGAACGGAAGAAGGGCGGGAAGCTGAAGAAGATGGAGGAAGATGTTGCAGAGTTGGACAAAGAGCTCGAGAAATTCCATACTCAGGTCCAACTCGCGAACGGCAATATCGACGAGGATAAAAAGAGGGTCGCCACTTCCCGGCAGGAACTCCAAAGCCTGCGCGAGTCACTCGAGGCTAAACACGGTCAAGTTAAACAGCTCGAGAACGCCTATCAGAGCGTGAAGACCTCTCATGACGCTATTCAGGCCACGCTTGCTAACTCGGAGGAACTATTTCAAACACTCCTAACCGGCGTGTCAACGTCCAACACCGGGAACACTGGGGGAGGCTACATGGGCCAAATTGCTGATGCCAAGGCACGCTTGGCGCAGGCCGCCGCTAAGGAAGAACAGAATAATTTGAAGCTCTCTATGAATGAGAAGGAGTTGAAGATGCTTGAGGCAAAATGGAAGGACGTGGAGAAGGACGCCCATCAGGGACAGCAGAACCTCGCTAGGATGAAAGGGGAGCATGACAAGTTGAAACGTCAGCTGGCTGAATGTGGCTGGAGCGCTGAGCAACAGCAACAATGCGACATCGAGCTGCGCACCGCCCGAGGGGAAGTCAACGAACGGACAGAGGCAGGGACAATTTTTATAATGTCGGCAATTGCTAACACTCACTTCTAGGCGCGCGATGCTGTTAAACACCGTCTCTCTAACCTGACTTTTGACTACACGTCGCCCTACCCCACTTTTGACCGCAGCAAAGTCAAAGGTCTCGTTGCCACCTTGACTTCTGTTCCTCCCGAACACTCTAATAAGGCAACAGCACTTGAAATTGCTGCGGGCGGCAAGTTATACAATGTCGTCGTTCAGGATGAACGTGTTGGCAAGGACCTTCTGCAGAATGGCAAGCTTAAGAAACGCGTGACGATCATACCTCTCAATAAGATAAACGCTTTCACGCTTTCCGCGCAAGTATGTACACATCTGATACGAATCCAACACGAATTCCGTCACCAGATTGTCTGATAACCCCAACAGAAACTAGCACAAGTCGAACACTTCGCTCCTGGGAAGGCGAATGTCGCACTTTCGCTTATCGGTTACCCGGACGAAGTTGCTCGTGCTATGGCCTACGTGTTCGGCGACACGATCATCTGCGCAGACGCCGAATCCGCTAATGCCGTTACTTTTGGTGCTAAAGTCCGCTCCGTAACGCTCAACGGTGATGTCTACGATCCATCTGGGACACTCAGCGGTGGGGCACCACCTAGCGGAAGTGGTACGCTGTTGAGAGTTCAGGAATTGTTGGAAGCAGAGAGAAGGTTAGCTCAGGCTCAGGCTCGACTTACGGGATTAGAGAGAGGGGAGGGAGCAGGTCGGGAAAGGAGAGAACGGTGGAGGAAGCTCTCAAGGGATGTAGAGATCAAGGAACACGAGCTTCGCTTGCTGGACGAGCAAATTGGAGGAAGCAATGCTGCGAGGGTAAGAGAAGGGTTTCGCTGGCTAGGTTGACCTAATGCATGACGTCTAGCTCGGCGCTGAGGTCGAATCTCACAAACAAGCCACGGTTGAACTCCGAAACGCTGTTCAAGCCGCAAAGGACGAGCAGAAGGCTGCCGAAGAAGATGTTAAGAAACTCGAAAAAGATATGCGCGAGTTCAAGGACAACAAAGAGGGCAAGATCAACGAGCTGAAAGTCAGAAACATGTGGATTTCTTATATTGCCTTACTCACTACACTTCATGTAGAGCGAGATCTCTAGACAGAAGAGCGCGCTCCAGAAGCAAGCTGTCGTAGTGAAGACACGGCAAAAGGAGCACCAAACAGGGGTGTTGGAACTAGGTGGGTGAAACTTGCACCCTTTTCGCTAGGTCTGATGCGCTCCCACTCCTTAAGAACAAATGGAAAATGATATCCAAGCTGCGGAGATCGCGATTCGAGATGCCCTAGCTCAGATCGACAAGCTTCAGAAAGACGTGGGCAAGATCCAAGATAAACTGGCTGATGTTGCGGTATGTCGCATATTGGCTGCCAGCGTAATCTTTAAGTTGAATGCTCTCTTGTAGGCGAGGCACGCGAAGGCGGAGGCAAGATTGCAAGAAGAACGTGCAACCCTCACTCAGTTCGACAACGAATTGAAAGAGCTGGATGACGCTATAAAAGTCCAGAAGAAGGGCATCACCGATGCCGAGCTGAATGCAAAGCGACTGGAGCATGAGATCAACGCGTTGGAAAAAGATAAGATCACGCAGGTTGGAAACATGGCGAATCTCGAGAAACAGTACGATTGGATTCGTGAGGAGTGCCAGTAAGTTGTGCCACATCAGCTACGTCCATGTATCTCACCAACGCATACAGATCATTTGGGAAACCCGGCTCTCCATACGACTTCGATTCGGTTGATATCGGGGCGCTGTCCGGCAAGGCGGATGAGTTAGAGGCACGGCAACGTGGTATGAAGAAAAAGGTCAACCCTAAAGTCATGAGTATGATTGAAACGTAAGTACAGCACCGAGCCGTCGTGGTTAGTGCCTGTCGGCCGCTCGCTCACCCCCTAGTACTAGCGTGGAGAAGAAGGAATCCGAGATCAAGAAGATGATGGCGACTGTATTGAAAGATAAACAAAAAATTGAGGACACGATCGCAGAGCTTGATCGCTATAAGCGTGATGCTCTTCAGAAGACTTGGGAAAAGGTCGATGTGTGAGTTTGTTCCTCTCGTCACACGGAATGAATTTTCGATGTCCCTCTGCAGTGACTTTGGTGCCATATTTGCCGAGTTATTACCTGGAAACTTCGCAAGGTTACAGCCTCCCGAAGGGCAAGACTTGATGCAAGGCCTCGAAGTGAAGGTCCGACTTGGATCCGTGTGGAAGCAGAGCCTTACCGAACTCAGTGGTGGGCAACGGTGCGTCATTGTTGATGTAGTTACTCGATTAAATTCTTACGCAACCACAAACCAGTTCACTGATTGCGCTATCTCTCATCATGGCACTTCTGCAGTTCAAGCCTGCTCCTATGTATATTTTGGATGAGATTGACGCGGCACTTGACCTGTCACACACCCAACACATCGGTCAACTCTTCAAAAACCGATTTAAGGGCTCGCAGTTCATTGTCGTGTCCCTCAAAGAGGGTCTTTTCACGAACGCCAATGTGTTGTTCCGAACACGTTTCCGGGACGGCACGTCCATCGTCGAACGGACAGCTGATAGATCAGGGTCCTCGCTGTATAACGCACACCAAGGCGGTGAGCAAGAAAACACGGGTTCGCGGAGATCACGGCGGACGGTTCATGCGACGTAGAGTTGCGTGGAACTGGGGTGCGTGCGTGGATTGCTTTCATGTTGCTGTATTTTGGATCGATACTGTAGACTGTCGTGTTGTACGACTACTTATTTCCCCTTGCTTTGTTGCTTGCTTCCGACGGAGCTTACGTCCTCAAGTGAGGGTAATTATGTGTTGCTGGGCTCCGTACGATGATGTACCCCTTTCGAACGACAGGGACCACCAGACTTGTCTTCGAATTGTATGAACTTCTTTGCCCATATGCAGCTCAGCCGTAATTCTAGGTTCAGGCAGCTTGACTTCGCAGAACAGCAGGACGCTTCTGTAGGATGGTAGGGTGTTCTGGACTGGCTAGGACTGGTTCTGACGCTGCGTTTACACCGTAAAGGACCCTTAATTTCCTTTTTCGCTCGAATTCGAAGGCTATGATTGGAGGAGAGGCCCACGTGAGTGTAGCATCGGCAGTGGGTTTCCTGAAGCGTGAGAATATTTAGTTGATTCCAATCAAGGCAGGGCGATCACCTGGACCCGTCAAGCTCGCTACTTTGCATTCGATAAATTTATCATTTCGAATATGTATATGTATGTATGTGGGTGCCACACAACCACCCCGGCGACCCCGTGCAGCAACTTTCACGAATTCGTTGGGAACACGGGCACATACACGTAGGGGTTACGGGGGGTAACCCTGGGGGTCAGGGGTAAGGGTAGGAGTATGTTGAGATATGTTCACCCTAGACCCCTGGGCTAAGGGTAGGTACCCTTCCCAGACTGCCGGGCGGACCCTTGGGCCGGGGCTTTCTTAGATACCTCGACTGAATTATTTTTTTTACATAGTGGTGCCTGCTCGCTTCGTATGTCGAGCGTGGAGCTCGTGCCGGTACGACCCCACTGTCGCACGAGCGTGCGTACAAGCCCATTCTAATCTTGCCGTCTCTTTCCCATCTGGCACCATCTCCCTGGCACCGCCTACCTCACGGCGCCTCGCCCATCATTCGTGCCGTCTCGCTCACCTGGCAGGCGCACCGTCCCGCGCACCCTCACGCATCATGCTACACCACTATCCACGCAAGCCCATCCCCATCGCACCGTCTCCTGGCATCGCACCACTTCCCTCACAGCACCTCGCACACCTTGGCATGCCCTCGCCTGCGGCGGCAGGGTGTGCGAGGGTGTGCGAGACAGCCCGAGGGAGATGGGTGTGTGGCAGCGGGCTGCGCCCTCGCGCCGCCTCACCCACACCGCTGTTCGAGTTGTTGTGACACGCCCTCATGCTGCCTCGCCCACCTTGGCACGTCCCCCCCCCCTACCCTGGCAGGCAACCTAATACCCGCGGGTACCAGTGAGTACCCCCCATACCCACGAGACCCTTGCACATACCCCTGGGACCCGCGGGTTTACCCTTGCGGTATCTTATGTACACGGCCCAATTCTCTCGAGCGTCAAGTCCGAGCCCGACTCGGAGAAGCGAGCGGTGTCGCGAATATAAAAGGGAAGGAGATGGGATTAGGTTTGGATTGAATGGGAAGATGCTGATCTGTGATGGAGAGAGAATAATATCAAGGAAGGTTTTATTTTTCGTTCTTGGGCAGACAAGCTGTAAGCATGCTGGGTTACCTAGGTCCCGTAACTAGTACATATACCGCCGTGATACTGAATGGGTAACCATTCAGTATTCTACCTTTTGGTGTAACGGCTACGCGCGGTGGTCCGGTCGCTTACACAAGCCCAGCCGTATTACTCGACTTCATTACTCAACTTCACGCTCTAATTTAAACTAGTAGGTAGATAGACTATATCGGCTATAAAGCTACCGGGGTGCTATGTACCTGATGCGCAGCCTACTCACGAACCCTTTTTCCTGATGGACCTGACGGTGGCAGCAGAGTCGATTACAGCCGACGCGACTTTCCTTATTTGGTTATCTCTCGAGTACAACTTCAAGTTGAGCCTTCGTTTCGGAAGGGGATAAACCCTCCATCTTACCAAGACGTAAGTCCGGGCCCGGGTGTGACACTGGCATGCGAGAACAACTTTGTCTTACATCATCCTCTGGTTGAAACCTAACTTTCAAGTATTCTGTGTATCGAACCACGATGCTTAAGAGCTCGTTGACGCCATTCAGGCCTGTTGGTGTGTTCGTTGATGTGATATCCTACTTCCTGTATCTCTAACGATACGACTCAATCAGAGAAACAAAAAGTTACTCCTGACCAGTTCCGACCAGTTTTCGAGAAAAACCTTTTTCGTAGGACCCTTGATTGCCTCTTTTCGACTTTTGAGAGGAAAGAGCATCAAGCGGTAACGTCATAAAGTACCGATGCGCACACCTGTTTACAGGATCTGATGACCCGCGCCTGTCTGATCCCCGAGCGCTGCGGTGACCTAGCGTTCCATTGGGCTGTTGATTTAGTTGTCCTCGGAGTTGATCTCTTCGCAACCATGACGATAGGCCCCTCGGTTGTCAAAGTCTATCTTCATCTATTTATGAGCCGTGGGCTTTGGCTCAAGCTCGTTGTTCCTCCTTTCTCACTTCACTGAGATTAATGGCGTTGTCTGAAGTATACATCATACGGGGCACGTACAATGTTTCAGATTAGTGGATCTCGGGAGGCTTATTGAAGTTACCCAGTCTCCGCTAGCGTTCTTCAAGTTCTAGCGCTTTTTTTGACAGCATGGCGGATCTACTTTCGTATCAAAATCCGCCGCTTTTGGTGGGAAGATGCCTGGGCGGCCCTCTTGTTGTTCACGGGTCTGCTTTGGATAATAGCACAATGGGTTTTTTTGCTCACCGGTAAGTATCTGAGGATTTCAAACGGTGATTGCAGAGCCACTCATGAGCGACATCCAGATGGCTTGACGTCTATTATAAACTCGTGGATCTACTCCATCGGCTTCACTTGTATAGTGACGTCCGTGTTTGAACGGGTCCGTTATTGCAATTCTCACGCTATGCATTTAGGTTGGTACGCATGAGCGTACTGTTCTCTATCATCAGGATTATCCATGATGGACGTTCCTGCCTCCTCAAATTCACTTACGCCTGTGTGGCGTTCTTTGCGGCGTGCTGGGTAATACTTATCATTGAGAAGGTTGTGCAATGTGCTTCGGACCCAAGCTGGCACTATGTAGTAGTCGAGTCCGGAAAGCCGTTTTGTCTGGTGAAGCCACAAATCTCGATTTTCGAGTTCACAAGTAAGCTCGCATTTTGATCAATCCCCCAATACTAAGCGGGGAACTCGGTTGTTCAGCCGATTGTGTCGCAGTGTCAATCCTTGTTGTGCTTCCTTTGCGCATGCTATGGAGGGTCAAATTACCTAGACGCCAAAGGAGAATGATTCTCTGCGTCTTCGCTTCTAGTGTCGTCCTAGCCTTCGGAGCACTTTTCCACACAGTCGGCCAAATTCTTAACATATTCGTGGTGATGATCGCAGGAATAAATGTCGAAGTATGTCCCCCTGTTTCACTTTCTGGTTTGAGATGGTGTTGAACTTGTTCCTGCCTCCCAAAGGTAACTTTATCTTTCTTCGTCTGTAACCTGCTTGTCGTCGTGACCTACACATGTCGTTTCCTGCTTCGTGACGGTGACATGACCACAGAAGATACATCAAGTGATGATGACGATTTCACCACACGGCTAACACGATCTGTTCAGACAACATCACTGTGTCTGACAACCGTTGACCTTGACATTCCAACCGATTGTCAAACCACCAAAATGACGGCTTACACGCCCACGGAAGGGTTGAGTGACTTGTCGATATGTGATTAGTATGAAGGTTATATACTGTGCAAGGTTGGAAAGCCTGGGGCTAAGGGTCGTAATGTTAGTTGGATGTAGCTTGAGGCCGCGCGGTTGTAACACTGGATGTACATACTACATGCCGCCATTCTTTGTGTTTTCATTGAAGTTTATTCCAAGTATGTCGATTGCCTTTTTGAGATACCTTGTGTTCCAAGCTTCCTGCCACCGCAGCTGGCTAAGCAAACGCTTGTCGTTCCAGGATTTCGTTTCTTCAGCGGTTGGGACCCTTTCAGACATTCGTGCGTTGCCAACGGCACATGATGTCACGCGATGGCCGACGTTGGGAAGAACGTGGTTCATCCCACTGGGAGCCGGGGTATGACCGCTTTTATTCTGATCAATACAGCTGGAGACATTACGCACCGCCCACTGAGCTTCTCCCAAGGAGCGGCTTCAACTATTGGCGAGACGAAGCTGTGGCGCCGAATTACTATTACCCTCAGCGCCCGTACGGACGGGGGAGTCACAATGAGCAGTGGCACGATGACAGTCGTTCATGGCGCCCCGAGTCTTCATATTCTAGACCACGACGTGATTTTGGACCTGCTCGGGATCGGGACGATCGGGAATCATGGGGTGACAGGAGTCTACCTCACCAAAACCCTTCACGCCAGCGCTACTCAACATATACCCCACCACCCTACGTCCCTCGGGCCACATTTCGCGCAAGAAATCCTATGGAATCTGCTCCACATTTTCCAAAACCCACTCCGCCAGACCCACCACGAAAAACCTCGCCTCCACCAGACAAGACTTCTCAGCCACTTGGACCGAGCCTGGGATACCTTTCTCTTTCACAAGAGCCCTCGGAAGTCTTACGCGACCCCACAATGACCCGCAAACTTCTTGTCCTTGATCTCAATGGCACACTTCTCATCCGTTCACCCCGTTCTCGGACTTCATCGGGACCGCGATTACGGCCTGTACAACCACGTCCGTATATGCAGTCTTTCCGACAGTATCTGTTTTGTCTGGAGACGAAAGCATGGCTGGACACGATGGTGTGGTCGTCTGCGCAGCCACACAGTGTGGATGATATGGTAAACAAAGTGTTTGGGGCCACCAAGGGTGAACTAAAAGCAGTATGGAATCGAAAGAGTCTCGGGCTGTCGGAAGCGGACTATCGTGGGTATATGTTTCTCTTCTGATACAGTCTTTGATTGATGAAATCGACTGTTACATGTGCCCTGACCGGCGTTTACGCTCTAGATCAGAAGGCCGTCACCACGAAAGACCTTTCGAAGTCTTGGGACTTGTTCGCATCAGCCCTTAGCCCCGAGAAGCCCGTGGGGCATTCTGCGGTCCCACCACATTCTCAAATTACTCATTCGGCATTCACAACGCTGCTACTCGATGACTCTCCTCACAAGGCGGTGCTCCAACCCTATAATCACGTGTGCATACCCGAGTATGATAGTACGAGGAGGCAGCAGGATCTACGAAGTTTGCAAGCCACCAAGGAGCCTGGGGAGGGCAAGGCAAATAAGAAAGCAAAGTGGAAGAACCCGCTCGAGACAAGCGCTCATTCCACCGACCGAGTGGTTCCGGAGCTATCCCCCAGAGACCCTCCGTCTGAATTGGCAGAGAAAGAATCATGCGACGCAATTTTACTGGCAGTCATTGGTATCCTTGAGACTGTGAAGTTACAGAGCAATGTTGCAGGGTGGATCCGCGAAGGTAGGTTATTGGCTACACAGGAGAGGTTAGGGGAGGGCGGCGCACCGGATGTCAACCTTGTCAAGGCGGAGGATGGCAAGACAGCCTCGAACACAATCATACAAACTGGCAACGACGCGAGCAGTACATCTGACCCCGCTGTGTCGCCAGAGCAAGCTCATTTGCAGACGAAGATGTGGTTCGACGACTCGTCGGTGTTGGCTTATTGGGTTGCGCGAGGCCGAAGAGCCTTGACCGAACTGGGCATCCCGATCGTACATGGAGTGTCGAGTTAGTTACCGTTGGATCCTTCATGCGGTATGCTTCCGATACAATGATTAAAGAACGTATGATCATGCCCAGCTTTGTTCAGAAAGGGCGAAGTAGATGGGTGTCAGGGATCACGTATTCAATGCGAGAAGGGAGAAGAATCCTTACTTCAATACCAGAACGTATAGCAGGGTAATCGAGGAAGAGAAATTCTACACCCAGGGCCGTTGTCGCGTCGTATAAGCGTTAACGAAGTCACATAATCGCAGCTGTCCGGCGCGCAACGAGTTTATCGAGGAGATCGTGGCGTGCGCCAACATCGCAACATGATGCTTGATTCGCTACTCCGAGTCGCGCCCACACTTCTTAAGTAGATTCATTCTTCTGACTCATTCAGCCTCAAAGGTGGCTAGTAGCTGGGCAATGACTGGTTTAAATCCAGCTCAGTTCATTGTTTTGAAGGAAATCATCTATAGTGAGTACTTAATGTCCGAGAGGTTCTGGGAGTTCCCAAACCGTATTCTCTGTCGACGCGTTGATTGATTGCTAGGCGTCATGCTTGTTGGAGAGGCCAGGGTGGGAGACCACAGCGCGGGTTCATTTAGGAATGACCGGACTCCTTGCCCGCCTTCGCCCTGACTGTTGAACATGTGACAAGATGTTCAAGAAGCTGCACTGGACGATCGACCTAACGCACTGACTGTTGAAATGTTGACAGTCGTCACCCATTACTTTACTTACAGTCCGATTTTGAAGTTTCTCGATTAGGCATGTGTTACCATCTCTGGTAGTATCATGACATTGCAATTTTTATAATTGACATGCTGCTCGGAGGATTCGTTCATCCGACTTGTCAACCGTTTCAGGTGCGCGCCAACGGGTCCGATGATCGATCCCACCATACAAGGACTGCCACGCTCCACCGACAGGGTTTCAGCTGGAGTCCAAGCGACCTGGTAGGAGTCTATTCCTATTACGACATCTTCAAATTCTGACCATGCGTCCCACTTACAGAAAGTGAAACACTGTAAGCACCGTGCCAACCCTCACAAGATGTACTTTAAGACACTGCACTGGACGATCGACCTAACAACCAGCGTTTGTCGAGCGATTCCCCTATACTAAGTTGCTCTCGATGTGGGCCTATTCCCCAAGATGCATGTGGGTCGTAGTCATGCTTTGGGTGACATCACTTACCCCTGTGATTGCCCAAAATCTTACCGAAGCGCAAGTATCTGTCGTTGGTCAACGGCTCGCAGAGGGGACCAGCCACAGGTGAGTTTTGTTCTCCCCAGATGGCACCAACGTCTCCCTAATCATGACCTCACAGCTGGGAGTACGGAACGCGTTCCGAAATCCTCTTGGAGTACAATGCTTCGAGTTATTCTGCCCTTTCCTCCTCTGCGGTTCCTCCGCCCCAACAGATACCCTTTAACTTGACAAGTGGTCTGAGCGACGTATTTGTAATCGCGCATACGGTTGTTGCCAACCGTTCTATTTCGAACGGAAACGTCACCGGTCCACAGCCACTCATCCAAGATTCGAGTGCCGGGGACCCGGCCAGCATCGGCATCGCCGTTCTCCTCGCAAACTGGACCGGACAAAGCGTGTTGGACGGACTTGACTATTCAGGCGCAGCGCGAGACCAGCTCGACTTTTTGTTCCAGAATGCACCCCAGGCCCCAGATGGTGCAATTTCTCATCGCATGGATCAAGTGCAACTATGGTAAGCAAGGTTACCTTTGTGTGATGACTAGACGTGCTATCGTTTACTGCATTTCGCAGGAGTGACTTTGTGTACATGGTTCCACCCTTCCTGGCTTACTATGGCGTGACCACCCAGAATATTACTCTTTTACAAGAAGCACACACCCAAATCAGCCTATATCGCGAGCACCTGCGTGATAAAAACGCTAGTAATCTATGGAAACACATACAACTTGGTTCCTATGGGACAGATAACGGACATTGGTCCACTGGTGATTCTTCCTCGCCTGTCACCTCTGAATCAAGTACGTGCTGATCAACCTGACAGGGAACGCATGGGCGGCCGCGGGGATGATTCGAGTCCTTGGAACCATCCAAAGGTCACAATACGCAGATTCGCTCTGGCAACAACAAATAGATCTCGTCAATTGGGTCCAAGAGATCCATGGCGGAATGTATCGCCACCAAGTGCGTTCTCTCGCTTCGAATAAAGGTTGATTCCTTTGACCGTTGACCGTCGACCCATTCCCTCAAGGACTCCAGCGGGCTATTTCACAATTACGCGGACAACTCGTCCACGTTCTTGGATGCGTCGTCCGCAGCCCTTCTCGCAAGCACCGTCTATCGCTTATCCCTTTTATCGGGGATTCATACACACCTTCCACAGGCCGAGTTCTCAAGGAAGAGTCTGTCGGCCCCTTCTGGTACCTCTGGGTTGCTCCACTTTACCGAAAACGGCTGGCTGACGCCTGTCGTTGATCCATACGCATACTCCGATCAAGGCCAAGACAGCCCAGAGGGACAAGCGTTTGTTATCTCTATGCAAGCTGCTTGGCGGGACTGGGTCGCGGATGGCGCTCAAGGCGCCAACGGCTCTCCGCGTAGCATGGACCTGAACGCGTACGCCTTGTTAGCTTCGTTTATGGTCTTCAACCTTGTACTCTGGTCCGGGTTTTAGATTTTCGGGACCGGGGGTCGTCTTATCTAGATCTACGAATATCTACTGTCGTGTGCTTAATCCATGTATGTATGACACGATTAGTATATTCAATGTTGTCGCCTCATTGGTCTGATATGCACCTAGAGACGGTCACAGTCACAGTCCCTGCCAGTGGAGAACCTGGCTGGTTGTCACTGACTCCAAGCTCACATGTCAGGAGTGTCATGCGGGCCTAGCAACTCCAACGACTTGGTATTTATGTAACGTGATTGTACCTGGTCGAACTCAGACCCCAGGCTCCTTCCCACCGCTGTGGAGAGAGAAAGGATTAAGGTTGGGCTGCCATGAGTTCTAACTTCGGTACTTATTGCCTCTCTCCCACAGCGGTGGGAACCCAAAGACCCAAGGCCGACTCGGATCGTTAGGCAAACTAACAAGCAATTGGCACTAAATATGGGCATCCATGCACATATACGAGGAAAACTCTCCTCCCCTCCCTTGAACCCCGCTCTGGCAAGCGTGTGATACACACCAGTGATCAGTCAGTCAGATCGAGCACATCAGAGTACCACTAGCAGTGACGACAGCTGTCCCCCCCTGTGCCATACTTGGACGCTAGGGCTCGCACGGTCTCCATCGTATCCCCCGTCTCCCCGCTACCCACTGAATCCCCGACCTGGTCGTCCCACCGTTCCCCGATCGAAATCATCAGGCTCGCCACCACAGTCGCGTCGTACGACGTCCCGTTTCGCTTGCTCGCCACGAGGTACCCCACAAAAGCCTCCCACCGCAGTGCATAATAGCCGCCCACGAGACCACCCCACTGTTTCGACGCATAATCGTTGATCTCCCCCGTCGGCCCCCAGAGCGTGATCTGGTTCCGGGCGGTATACTCGAGATAGGCCACGTACGTCGCGTTGCCGTGCGACCAGCTTCGCGCGGCGTCGAGCCATTTGGAAAGGCGGAAATACGGACTTGTGAGCAGGAGGCTGTCGAGGTCGTACAGGAGCTCCAGGAGGGGTTTTCCGGCTGCCTCCACCGCAGCTGCGTCTGTGGTCGACGAATTGAAGATGCCGACGAGGGACTCGTATAGGTCGATGAACCTATTAGCGAGCAGTTGGCGGGTCACGTCCACGAGGTCGTATTGGAACTCTGGAATCGTGGATAGTCTGTGGGATTTGTCACTGGCATGGATCAACATCTGGAGGGCAGGGACGATGGTGGTGTTCGTGTCGTAGAACACGAGGGTAGGCTGAAATTCGGTGCGATTCACGAGGCCGGTCAACGCTGGCGCAAGTTCGAGGATGCTCTTCACGGTCGCTTGGGTTAATGGGTTTTGGTTGTTATACACGGTCGAGGCGAGTAGCTGCCAAGCATCCGCGGCAGCTGGCGAAAGATTGTCAATGTTGTACCGCCTTGAGACCCATGAAGAGATATATGACGTCCGGTTGATAGGTGCCGATGACCAAGCCTGGTCGAGAAGGACGTTGTATACGACCTCGTTTCCTTCCAAACCTTCCGGCGTCAGGCCCACACCAACCATGGAACTCCCAGCTGAGGCGAGCGCACTCAGCGGCGCTACCGTGATGTTGACAAAATTGCCCTCGAGACCCATATTGCCTCCAAAGTCGTGGAGTTCGCACCAAATCCAACGCTTTCCGTAATAGGCATCTAGCCTCTGCCATTGAGGCTGTGCCTCGCTATAGAGGTCCAGGATGATCATACTGTCGTTCTCTACACCCCCGAGATACGCCTGAACGAGCTCCGTAGTCCAGAACGTCCCAGAGCTAAAGAACATCCAGCCTTGCATCATCCAGATCGCTTCCGGATCCGCGGCGCGCAAACTGGCAAATGTGTTTGATGCAATACTCTGCAGGTAAGAGGCATTGCCGCTGTATGGGTTGTTCTCGTTGTATTGATCAAGCGTATAGATATGTGACACATTGCCATAAGCAGCTGCTTGCTTGTCGATAAATGACTTTTGGAGGCTAAGAAAGAGGGGGTCGAAAGGTTCCAGGAAGGAGACGTTGGTGTAAGAACTTGGGAATCCCCCCCATTGACCACCGACGACAATAGAAGCGTTAGGATACAGAACAGAGAGTGCGCGCGGGACAAATCCAGTAAAGGAGGGCATCACAGGGGTCATCCCAAGCCCGACCATACGTGGGATGAGCTGTTTTTGAAGGTCAAATTGATCATTGACCCATTGCATTGGAAGCTCGCCGCCCCAGCTACCCTGGATGTTACCGAAGCGGTTCCACGCCTGGAAAGGTGGGCCAGACAAAAAGCTCGATATATCCGAGTCACTCAATCCTGCTTCGCGAAATACTTGGATGAGGATGTATTCGTAACCGACCCATGCGAGGGGGAGGTTGACGCCGCGGAGTGCCATCCAGTCAAAGAGGAGCTCCCAATCGTCGAAAGAGTAGAACGCGGTTGTGTAGCTGAATGTGACCGTGTTGAAGAAGTAACGGTATTTGACGAGGGAACTGCGCGTCACGGGTGTCCCGATGGATGGTAGCGTGTTAGGAAGGTCATCGAGCCTAGAACCAGTCCACCAGATATCGACACCACCGTATTCAGTGAGGTACCTTTTTTCAGCGAGAGCGTTATTTCAGCCCTAGAAGAATGGGGCAAAACAAGGCCTACGTGTACAGACCGCGAGCGCATGCGCTAATTGACGTACACTGGATGTTGATCTGGGTATTTCCCTGGCCATGGGCGTCTGCGTCGCTCAAGGTAAACGTATCGTGGACGCTGTCATCTGGCGTCAAGATAAGGTTGAAGGACTGGCTATGAGCTGGAATGCGTCTCTGGATCAGCGAGTAGAGGCCATCCACGGCTCCACTTTGAGTCGCCCCTGTCACTGAGGCCAGCGCTGCAGCCCCCAAGGTGGCGAAGACCACGAGCCCAGCACCACTGAGAACTCTCATTGGTCCAGGGAGAGAACGAGTCGAGACAACAAAGGTGGACGAAATCAGAATTGCCGGTCGAATTCCGACTCAATGATCAGATGATCCACACCGATGGTCAGACAGACCTTCCCAGTGTCTTTCTTCCTGTTCGTTGGCGCCGGGAAAGTCACAGCTTCGGACGCAACGCCCGGATCCCCGCTCACCGTGGGTGACCGAGGAATTGGTTAGTCACGGATTGTCACGCCCTATTATTCACACCCCGCCCTATTTGCCGACCATTAGAAATTCAGAATCCGCTTCGGCTGTCACCTGGCGGCACGCATGTCACAGCGTGATTCTGGTTATCTCTTCCGCCAGTTAGGGCCCGCGTCGCGTTTGGTTCGCAGGAGACATCATGGTCCAGCGAGTTCATAGTATCCTTCTACTTCCGCCATTGACCCAAAATTTTGCCGTTTTCTCCAGCTCCAGAACGACGGAGAGGGGCTCGAATCTTGCCTGTCATACCAAACGACATTATTTCTGCATATTCGAACACGTTGCTCCACCCACTAGAAGTCCAACGCCAGAACAACTCGGGATATTCACCAATCTTTCCCTCGTTTGCAGATTCTTTGCCAATTTTTGCCTTCCTCGCATATTTGAATTCGTGGAATTTTCTGGCTCTAGATTCAGCTACAACCCGCTGTCACGCGAGAGCAGGTTGTGCACACAAATCGCCGCGAAGCAGCCTCTCACACTCGCCCTTGCCAGGACAGTGAGAATTTGCCATTTCACGCACTGGGAACTCGACGACACCGAGGACTCACGGGCAGTCCGACTGTTCGCCAGCAAGTGCATCGCATTGTAACCCTAGGATCGCTCGAGGATCTCTCGTTCCAACTGTGCACATTTCGCCCGGGCCCTGCGGACGTTGAACCCGAGAAAAGGGTCAGGGTCAAGGTGTCTCGCCTTCGGGTGGTTCAATGCCACGGGATTCGCCAACTTATTGCGGCCATAGATGCCCGCTCCCTACGCACTCTTGCCATTGATAGTTCGTTTTTCGATCATGTTGATTGGCTCTCCCAGTCTGCTCTCACGGAACTCCACGCCATCATCCGGCGAGGTCCGACCGTGAACTGGTACATGCAGGGGTTGTATGCCATCCTCATGCAAGCTCGCCAATCTCTCGGAACACTGGAGCTTGTCGTCGGCGCTCCATTTGGACTAGCCGAAGACACGGTCCGAGTCATGTTTGATGATCCTGTGTGGAAGAAGTTACCTCTCCTTCGCTCGCTCACACTCCATGTTTGCTTTGACTTTCTAGATACACCTAGAGACGTACGTCAGTGATCTTCGTTGAGTGTCACACATGGTTCTTGACCTGTACCCTAGGTCCATGTCTCAGCCTTGGAGGGTATTGGTTCTC
This sequence comes from Xerocomellus dryophilus, assembly GCA_038089495.1. Taxonomy (NCBI): domain Eukaryota; kingdom Fungi; phylum Basidiomycota; class Agaricomycetes; order Boletales; family Boletaceae; genus Xerocomellus; species Xerocomellus dryophilus. The sequence continues at coordinate 18,140 of JBBPKY010000544.1, forward strand.
TCACAAATTTACAATCATTCACGCTGAGCGACAACCGCATCACACTGAGAGTCTTACCCGCAGAGGAAGTTCGGCGTGTGCTTCATGACAAGCTGAGTCCTGCCTCCTGCCTCAAGTATGTAAATGTATACTGGGGGGCTCTCCGTTTGGTGAGTGGAGAGTGGGTAGAAGAGCCTTCTAGTATGATGTGACGAACTGTGATCTCGCTGACAAGGTGTTTCGTTCCTATGCGCTGCTTGTTGTTCACGAATGCCACTCGGGACACCCACACCGGCGGATCATACTTGCACCTTCCCGAACTCCCTTGCCCAATCCTTTGACCACTTTTTTTTTCCTCCCCCGCACCATTGACGAAGCATGCTACTGCCAGAAATTAAAGCTGCACGACCGACTACATCATGAGTACGTAGGGTAAATATTACTTGAACCACAGATATTATCGAGCAGGCACCAAGTACTATAGATCGACACCGTGCAAAGTACGCGTATGTACATCCTCGGGCCGCATCACTTCGAGTGCACGTTCTTAAATAGGAATAGAGGACATGTGCAACA
>JBBPKY010000545.1:0-18674 GCA_038089495.1 Xerocomellus dryophilus
TCTTTGCGGCAACGGCGAACCGCCATCGCCCCAGCTTCTACGAATTCCTTCAAGCATAGATCGTCAATACCTTTCGTAGTAAGAACGACATTAGCTCCAGCGGCGAGGATTTTGCGAATGCGTTCGATAGTTATTTCAGCCTCACTATCCCAACCATCAGGATGCGCTCGGCCCGAGAATGGCACAAAACATACCGCTTGCGGATCTGTTCTAATTGCTCAGGGTCGTCCACGAGAATTTGGACACCTAACTGCATCCGCGCCTTTTGAAGGTTGATGTCAAGACATGCGATCTTCGCATTGGTGATACGTTTTTTCATAGCTAAGAGTAACCGTCGCCCGATGCGCAAAACAAAGGAAATCAAAGACCAAACCTTGACTAGCAACTGTGCAATTTAATGCATAGCCCTGAACAAACAGGGACTCCCTTGCACTTCTACCATGTGCTTTTAAAACGTTCACGGCCTTGACTGGGTACTTAATGTCCCCTCGAAGATTAATTGACTTGACGGCGAGCATTGCATCAACAGCCATGGGAGCAAAAAGATCGTCGTCGCTTCGAAGCCAATCAGATTTCGTGTGGACCAGTACAAGACATCTCAACGCACTTGCCGATTATCTTACTAGCCATGCTGGTCCTGGCGGCATTGGTCAACGCCTCGCGCCCCAGGGAATCGACTTTAATACTAAGATTATCTTGCATGAACCTCACGGCTTCCCTACAGGCGAGCCTGTAGCCCGTGATGATAGTTGTCGGATGAATCTTGGCCTTGACAAGTTCATTGGCGCGACGAAGTAGCTCGGCCGCAACGATAACCACAGAAGTAGTTCCATCGCCAACTTCCTTATCCTGCTTTTGTGCTAGATCGACAAAGATCTTTCCCGCTGGGTGCTCCACGGACAAAAGGGAGAGGATGGTAGCACCATCGTTGGAGATTGTCACTTCCTGCTTGACAGTGAACGTTGCGAACACAAGACGAAACGACGCACTTACTCCGATGTTGTCAACAAGCATTTTATCGAGGCCAAGGGGGCCTAAAGAGCTCTTTACTATGTTGGCGATTGAAAGTGCTGCTGTGACTGGGAGAGGTGGGTCAGTCAAGCTGACGGTGAACACGCGGATCGCGCTCACCATTTTGATCGCGGATGTCCTGACCAGTTACTCGGTCGCCACCCAAGAATGCGCCTGCCCGTGGATCGCGTTGAAACATGGCGGTGGACAAGATGTAGTCACGGCGACTTTTTGCACCTATGCTTACGCAAGCCACCTTGTCGTACTATGATCCATCCAAACGGTCCATGCGGTACATGTAGTTCTGTAGTAAGAGTTGTACTGAATGGAATGCATTCGCGCCTGAGAATGCAGTGCTGTCAACAGTGACGGCCAAGTCGCGGTCGTCGTTGTAGAACACCACGTCGTGCGGCCTTTTATTTTCCCTCGTACTGGTCTGGATGTGAATGGCACCTCCAAAACGTCGGGTGTCCTACGTGATACCGCCCCCAGTCGACCATGTACCTCTCCTCAAGCTGCCTCCCTTGGGACTTTCTCGTCATGGTTCACCACGTCCCCTCCTCTTCCCTTCACAACACCAACCCGAAGCGCCGCCCAAGCCCAGCCAGCCCAGACATCGCCTTGGTGTCACATCCCTTGCACTCGACACCACCACCCAGTTGGAAGGTTTGGCAACACCGGAAGGCATATTATACACAGGCAGTCGAGATGGACAGGTCATTTCCTGGGATCTTGGTCTGACACTCCGGCCAAGGCAAAATCCATCGTTGCGACGGAATCGTACCGCTAGATGGGAGACATTAACAGGAATGGCAGACACGGGTGAGGAGACAGAAGAGGAAGAGCGACGGGATGGGGATGTACTCGGTGATGTCAAAGAAAGTGGCGGCAGAAAGCGGAGGAGTAGCGTCCAAGATGACATCTCCTACGAACATCAATGGGAACTCGATCCCCGAACGCTCAATTTCAGTACGGTAAGAAAAGCGCCCATCCCGGTCACATTCTGAACCAACGCGGCACCAGGATTCACAGTTCCGACAATGTGCACAAATGCACACAGATTGGATCAATGACATACTTCTCTGCAACTATAATCAGACAAGTCAGTCTCTCGTGCTTTAATGTGCTCGGTATGCTAATAATGCAATGCAGTAATATCCGCCTCCTCGGATGGTACCATCAAAGCATGGAATCCACATTCAAATATTTTGATGGACCCGTCAATCATTGGCACACACACCGACTATGTCCGCTGCCTTGCTTTCTGGTAATTTATTTGCAAATCGGCGGACTTGGCTTCTTACCAACCATTCAGTCGCGAGTCAAACTGGATCGTTTCGGGCTCGTTTGATCGGGCAATCAAGCTGTGGGACCTCACCTTATCGTCACCGACACCACAACCTCTACTGACCCTTAATCCTCCTGACGCGACTGCACCGAAAGCCTCCGTATATGCTCTTGCGGCGGACCCATATGGTCATGCCATCGCCAGCGGCTCTCCGGAGCGTGTGATACGAATGTGGGACCCTCGGTCTGGGAAGCGTACCGGGAAGCTCGTCGGCCACACCGACAATATACGCGCGATGTTGATCTCTGATGATGGTAGATACGTATGGTCGTGCGTTAATATCACTTTACGCACATTCTAATGCCCTTTCTAGCTTCTTACAGGTTCTACTGATGGTGAGCAAGCCCTGCTTTGTGCAGTAACCCGATCTCATAATGACTTAGCTTCTATCAAACTCTGGTCCCTATCATCGCAACGCTGCTTGCATACATTCACGTACCATACGGATTCTGTATGGTCCTTACATTCTACCCATCCATCCCTGAAGATGTTTTATTCGGGGGATAAATCCGGGGTTGTCTGCAAAGTGGACGTCGAGGACTGCTCGGAGGTTGCGGAAGGTGTGTGCATCGTGCTTGCACGAGAATCGAGTGAAGAAGGTGGAGAGGGAGTAAACAAGATCGTCACCGCCGCCGACGGATTGCTTTGGACGGCGTCAGGAAGCTCCAGCATCAGTCGTTGGAGAATCCCCGAGCGACCGGTGAAGTGCGATACGGGGGATAATCGAGACCTATTTTCAGATTCCACTGTTACAACCAAGCGCATCTCGACTGGAGTGGAGCTGCCCTGGTCAGCTCCACCTTCGATCCATCAAGGTAACGTGATTTTTACGGGTTAATTAGCATGTAACCACTCACGGGGCACTCAAGGCCGCAGGGATGACGAACTTCCTTCGTATCCAGGGGTTCCACTTTCTTCCCTTGTTAGGCTCGCCTATCCGAATAGCTCGTTTTCGCCATCACTACTCATGTCTCGAGGGCGCGATGCAGAGGTAGCTACCCTATATGCTGCGGCTTCGGTCGTATCCGTTCCAGGTGGGCGGTCGCCGTTCAATGCTGCTTTTCAGCATTCCACCACCCTTACATCATCCCACACTCAAAAAGATGCGGCAAGCCACGTCTCAATGACAAACATCGATCAAAATCCTTTCCATGAAGCCCGCACAAACACCACTCAAGAACTAGGTGAACTTGCCTCGGATGCCACTCCTTTCAATCCCAACCCGGATATGGTAATCGCGGGCTCTCGTGGGCTCGTTCGAGCGGTGTTATTGAATGACCGTATGCATTCCCTGACGGTTGATACAATGGGCGAAGTTGCTGTATGGGATATCGTCCGTGGAGTGTGTTGTGGTTGGTATATGAAAGAGGATGTCCAAGCTGCAAGTATTCGTGGGAGCTTGGATGGCAGCGCTCGTAGCAGAGAGCAAAATAGCGCGATCGGTGACATGGAATGGAGCCCTCGAGAGGCCCTCGAGGCAGTCCGAGAACGTATCGAAGGAGAGGCCGTCGTGTCTGCCTGGTCATCCGTGGACACGAAGACTGGAGTCCTCACCGTGCACATCAATGAGCGATGTTTCGAGGCGGAAATATACGCTGACGAAGCAGGCTTTGATTCTGACAAACATTTTAACGACGAGCTCAGAAGTGCGTTCACAAAATGATCTTGCAATCGTTCATGCTAATATGAGGTCAAAAGTTAACATTGGAAAATGGGTCCTCCGGAATTTATTCCTAGGGTTTGTACTGGAGGAGCAGCGCACTCGACGAAAACGCGATGTTCAGGGCTTAGAGTCTAGTCGACCAAGCTACACCAGCGCACATCGTGGTGTCCCCGGAGGAACGAGCCTGGATCTCAACGGTAACTTTTCCAGCTCAACTGGACTCATTTCGCCTCTCGAAGTCTCGGGGTCGTCATCGCGCCTGCCAATATGTACGGCTGTTGTCACTTCTGCAAGTGCATTACCAGCAGTTCTTCCTGCTCTACCTTCAGTCGCTAAGCCCTCTCCCTTACTCACTCCAATGATACCCTTGAAAACTGCCAAGCCCACGAGCAACACCCCCCAATCACTTTCGTCCGATAAGCCGCCCATGCCCCGTCCAATTCGAACCCATGGACTCGATATGCCGCCACCAAACGCAAGCCGCGAGCCTGATTATTTTTCTGCTCGTGCCCGCCGTCCCTCAACGCCGAGTACGGCTCTATCGGATGGCGATTTTTCGGGCTGGGGAGGTCCTGGAAGCCCTCCGCGTCATGTTAGTGACTTTTCTGGACCGATTACCCCAATTACACCGGGTGGTGGCTTCATGGGTCGTCTCAAAAGCCTAGGAAAGGGACCAGGTCGAAGAACAGTAAACGACACTGTCCCAAGTTCCCCGGTCGCAAACAACGTTGCGGATACTCCGACCGTGCCTGAGGTGCGATCCATGATTATGGCTTTAATTGTATGCCTGACATCTTGTAGGGTAACGAGTCTAGCTGTGCAATGACACCTACTCAAATCCTGCTGTCAACTCCCCTTTCTCCACCCTCGTCAAGTGAAGCTCCAACTCTCTCACTTCCCCCAAACATGATGGTGATGGTGTCAGATGAATCATATCCTGGCTGGAAAACCGTGTATCGAGGCAGTGTCTCGACCACCTGGGCTGACATATATGCCCTCGAAGAATGCATGCCACTTTGGTTGCTTGAATATGTCCTCTTTAGCAAGGCTGTTGTTTCACCTGCGAGTAAAATCAGCTTCGTTCTACTACCTTGGCCGAACCCAGATCCTGATGGCGAGCAACTACCCGAGCTCTTGAATGTGTATGTTACGTCGCGCGCCGACTATGCTTCATGTTTATCATTGACCATCTTTAGCGCTCAATCGAAGTTGACTGCGAGCAAATTTCTTCGGGTACGGAAACTGACTCACCACGTATGTGGCTATATTCCGAGAATTGACTCGAGCTCATCACATTCCAGGTGCAGGAAAAATTAGAGAAGCTGTCCAACACAGCCAGCTCCGCATCTTCCTCTGTTGACACACCCACACCCAGTTCTCCGAGCACAAAGAACTTCCGGACGCGAGCAGAGAAAACATATGACATTCTCTGCAATGACACGGTACTTTCACTCGATATGACCCTTGCTGCGGTGCGACAATATTTCTGGAGACAGTCCTCTGAGCTGACCATGTACTATCGCTTGAGGAGCCATCCAGCAGCGCACGGTATTTGACGCGACAATTGTTTCAACTTCAAACTGTAGCCGATGTCATCACCCATGAATGGTAACTTATAATATTTGACCAATTAGTGTAGCCTTTCCTGCTGTCCATTGTTGGTTATGAATAGAATGATCGGCCATGACGAGGGCTTCTACGCCACGCATCACTGAGTGACCGTGTTCTGTTGGCGTGATTCAGACACCGTATACGCTCTGCTGGCTTGGACCAATGCGACTGGTTTGTGGACCTTGTAACAAGACATTGGAAATAGAAGCGCAAGCTGAACTCGACACAGCAACGCGCATGAACGAAATTAAGGAGGATTATGTATACTTGACAGCGATTGCACAACGACGGAGTGGATATCTATACACCGATCTTGGCACATTTCCATACACTGGTAGGTGGGAAGTGAGGTGTTGAAATTCATGACAATGGAACAGGACTCGCCTTGAGAGTAGCCTCAGTGGTGATTCGACCCGATTGCCAAACATTCGTGATGGAAGAGAGCGCAGGCATGCACGCGACTACGACAACTCCGTCTGATCTATTTGTTTCTTCTTCGGTGGGATCCAGCCGAATTTCGTTCCCCAGCACTGCCTGGAGATGCTCGAGTTCAATTCGCTGACCATTCGACAGTTCGACAATGCTCTTACCGCAGAACACGATGCGACAAGTCCAAACATCTCGATACCTGCATCTGCAAGCGCAGTGCTCGCTGCTATCGAACCGGATGCTACGCATCCTTCTATGCCGTCATTTTCGATGATCATGATGAGTATATCTATGGTCGACTTTGGAAATAGCTCCAAGCAAACGGATGACGCGATTGATTGATGTACCGCAACAGCAAGGGATCTGTCTTCGGCATCCTTCGATAGGGATTCTGCTCAGTCTGATCGAAATTGTCGGAAGGCACGAAAGCGCTCACATGAAGCGGTGATCGGCGGCGAGTACACGAGAAGGGCGCGAATTTAACCTCGATATTCAATTTACCCTTTTCATTGTAAGTGGTCGACTTGGACTGCCTTGGACCATACCTGTCAAACGTTGAAAGAACTGTTAAACTTGCCGTGTGACCGTGTCCACAGCGAGTAACGCTCACACAGCACACGCTAGCTTGGTCTTCGCTGTCTCGACGTAAGCCGAGCCATTTGCTTGACTGATTAACCCAGGCTGCAAAACTTGAAAGGACGGATCAGCTTAGACGGCATGCTATGTGCACGTCCTACAGATTGGGCGTATGTCTGTTGATTGTCGACCGCATCGCGCATCCCAAGTGGTAGAACGCTCCTGAACGGGTTCAAAAACTGGCGAAAAGCTTTCTTCTGGGCCGTTTCTACGCCTTCTATCGAAAGGATTTTGAGCCATACCACAAGGGCGATCGTACTTGCTGAGAGGAGTTGGATTACATAACACGAATTGACATGAAGGTTTCCTTCTCCCTTTCCAACAAGAACACAAAGCCGCTCGGTGTTGCCCCCTCTCTCGCCAAGCCAGCGGCGTTTGCGTCGCTAGACGACGAAGATACTCGAGATGTTGTTCCAGTTGCTTCGAGTAGCAAAAATGCCCTCGTGAACAAAACACTTTTGGCCGATAACGTAGCGTCTTCGAAGGCAGCGCGGAAGCGCATGGAGCAGGAAATGAAGGTCGATGCTACGGTATACGAGTACGACGAAGTCTGGGACAGGATGCAGGAAGTGAAGCAGAGACAGAAGGAGGCTAAAGAAGCAGATGCAAAGCAGCGGAAAGTGGGTGCATATTCCTTCGTCTTTGATCGAGCGTTCTCATAGCGTCAGCCTAAATACATAGAGGGTCTGTTAACTTCTGCAGCTACTCGCCGACTAGATCGTCTCAGAGCTGAGGAGAAGATGCTACAACTTGAGCGGGAACTGGAAGGGGATGAGTTCGCAGACAAGGAGGCCTTTGTCACCCAAGCGTACAAGGACCAGATGGCTGAAGTCCGAAAGGCCGAGGAAGAAGAGAACCAGAGAGAAGGTTCGTCTTATGTCTCAAACGTGACCGTTATAGTTTGCAATAAACGCTGTGTTACTAGAGGCTGAAAGGAAGAAACAAAAAGGAGCGACGACTGGGATGGCACATTTCTACCGCCAACTACTAGAGGACTCTGAACAAAGGCATGAAGAGGCTGTCGCCGCTGCCACGGAACGCAAGCCACTTATCGGGCCCCAAGGCCCTTCCCTGACGATCACTAAGCCGGCAGACTTCACACCAGTGTCCGACGTGGAGCTAGCTCGACTTGCACGTGAGCAAGGAAAGGCTGTCGAATTAAACGATGATAACCAGATCGTCGACAAACGAGAATTGTTGTCAGCTGGTTTAAATCTTTCAGCCCCCAACACACGCCGCGTTGGGCTGCATGTGACCACAAAAAAATCGGAGGACAAAACTGAGCCCCATATTCATCGTGCCGTTGGGACTGCAGCGAGTCGTAGAGAAATTACCGCAAGAAGGACAGCAGAAATGCGTCAACAGATGGAAGAAGAACGCGAACGGCAACAGGCGCAGAGGGAGAGAGATGAGGAGGAAAGTAGGCAGAGGATCGTTGCCAAAAGGAACACTGAAATAGACGTACAAGATGCTAAGACCCGGTATCTAGAGCGGAAACGTCGGAAACTGGAGGAAGGCGCAGCTGCGACTGGAGATGCATCATGACGTATGTTCTGATAGCGTCCCATTCTCTATCTACAATTCGTTGAGAATGGATTACACGATGTCAGTTCATTTGGATCAGCAGGGCTGGTTAAGGCGCTCCTCCCCCATCAAAAGTACTAGCCGTTTAAATTCTCGCAACACAGCTGCCGCAGGTGGACGCGTGTCAGGACTATGGTTAAGCATTGGCCTTGTAAGGTGCAGAAGTTCAGGAATGTAAAGATTGGCGATCTAGGGCAGACTTCAGCAGGCTGTAGTCTACATAAAGCAATTAGATCGTTCATACCTTGCATGCTCTGAGGATGAGAATTGCTAGGGCCCACACGTCGACCATATACGGGTCGCATGCTTGACCACGCTCGAGCTCGGGCGGAACCTCTGTCCCTTTTGGCAAATAAATTCCGGGAGCAACCAGGTCGTCGACTCTACGGCTGAGTTCGTAATCGATGCACGCACACCTGCCGCGGTAATCGGTGAGGAAATTGTGTAGAGATATGTCCAGGTGCACCATGCGATTCCGGTGCATAAAAGCGATGTGCTTCAAGGAAAACAGCGTCAGCAACAAAGGAACAAGTAATTCAGGAGGCATAGTTACTTCTATGCATTGATGAATTGTCGAGAGAAAGTCGCGTAACTTTGAGGGTATCTCGGGCAATAAATGGGAAGACCACTCCTCCATCACGATAAAACATACGCCATCGACGGGCACGTCGATTATATCAAGGATGGCTGTACTCTGCGTGTCATGACAAGCTTATTTAACACAAAAGACCGGACACACGTATACAGTGATTCATGGGATCATGCCGCAGGTGAGAGGAAGACATGCATCGCACATTTTGAACTTCTCTGCTCAACCGATTGACAGCCTTGACCATTAACTTGATGCCGGTCATGCAGCAGGTCGCTCGGAAGAGATTTTCTGGCTAGTAAGGGTTAGAAGATCATGAGGTGGGGGAAAGGATCGTGTCAAACCAGGCCAGGATCCTTGCACAGAACAGTATCATCGGACGTTGTGTGCGCATGAAGATACCCGGAGAAGTGAACGACACACGTCTCGCCGAGGTACCGATAATGTTCTCTGACATCTCGCACAGTATCAAGCCGATAGCCCTTGGACAAGATAAGATCACGGTACGTTGACCAATGGGGAGAGAGACGAGCGTTGACTTGGTCGTCATCGAGGGAAGAATCTGATGAGGAAGAGGAAGAGGAACCTATAGATTCGCATTCCCACTCGACGGACGAAGGCATGATGGGGAGGTAAGGTATTTCGAGGACCTGTGGGCATTAAATACACAGGGAAGACGTGCCAGGGGTAGTGCCTGATACTGTACTTGGGACGTTCACTCTCAGGCCAGCGGAAGACGGTTACATGATGTGGGGAAGAAAAGGCCAAGAGGGGTAGTGTCTGAGACAAACATGCTCAGTTAGTCTCCTCCCACCATGGAAGAGGGCACAAAAGGCAAAAAGACCGTCTTCGTCGGCGGCTTGGGCGACGACGTGGACGAAAGTATCCTCTACGAGTCTTTCTCTGCGTTCGGTGCGTAATTTACACGCTCCTGGCCCAACAACCGTCCCAGCGCGTCCTTCAGGAGACATTGTCGAAGTACAGCTACCACCGGCCGCAACGAACTCCACCTCGGACTCAGGTACACCCCATCCAGTCCGTCTGACGAGTGTTCTGATCTCCTATCAAGAACCCAAACATCGCGGCTTTGCGTTTGTCACATATGCTTCTCCTGCAGATGCCCAAGACGCGATCGACAACATGGACCTCAATGAACTCCGTGGACGGGTTATCAAAGTAAACATCGCTAGGCCAATCAAGGCTGCCATACAGCCAGGTGCCGCAAACAGGGCGGGTAAGTAGTTTACTTTTCAGAGCCTGCCATCAAATAGTCACCGTCTACCGGTAGTCTGGGAATCAGAAGAATGGCTGACGCAGTATGCAAAGCCACTCGCTCAAAGCGGGGGTAAGCCTCTCCTGACAACTCAGCTCGCCATTCCTCAATCTAGTGATTAGGTGTTCAAGGACGGAATGCACAACGGGGTGCTAACAATGCAGGCGATGCAGAAGCACCGGGTTCTGTTAACGCCGATGAGGATGAGGATGCCATGGAAGAATAGTCTCTTCTCCAACTCATCCTACTCCCTGGATGTCGACGCGGCGAATGGGTTATGCTCGACGGCCTTGCTTACCACCTGCATTTACATTACGAGGTCCAAACCCGTTGACGGTCATCTTGGATGGGATTCAGAACACTGTTATGGCTCGTGATGTACAGATGGTGGGCCAGAAATGAAACAAAAAGAGACGATGTCCGCCCTTGATGCATTCAAAAATCTTTTGGATGATTCATGTCTGATTCCTCGAACTGCGCGCGGGCGCGTTTGATATCCTCTTGCATGAACAACAGTTCTTCCATTCGAGCAAGTTTTTTTGCATCGGCCGGCCTTGATAAAGCCCGCCGCAGGTCCTCTACGGACAGTCGGGTCTTCCGCTGGGATCCTCCTGCCGTTTGGCACTGTCTCGCGAGGGAGTCACGAAATGGTTGGTCATCCAGCAACAAGAACGCACGACATCGACGATAAACTCGACCAGGATCTCTTCCATCACATTTACGGTGTCAGTCGCCGGATTCCTGTCATCTCCAAAACCATACATTAGATTTTTGACTGAGTGCTAGCACGATCAGACGGGGTGGAACACATGTGAAAATCGTGGACAAACTGACGCTCTTTCGTAAAAAGTCCCTTGAAGTTGGCATGCTTGCGACCTCGCGCGCCGACACCTGTGGTTGTACCCAGAACGGCGCCTGTCTCGCGCGCATACGTCGGAGTGTAAGAGGAAAAGGTAGTGGGTCTTGGAGTGGGGACCGTTGATGGGGTAGCAGTCGCTGTTGGGGGGGTCTGTACGGCTGATCTTGCCGCCTGAGGCGTGGTTGGGGTTTGTTGCTGGGGAATGTAGCTGTACGTGTACGGCCATGCGCCGTAGCCAGTGACGCCAGAGGCATACGCGCTTTGGTAGGCTGCTGCATAACCCGGAGTTTGATACGCGCCAGGTGTTCCGGGATGGTAGGCAGCGTAAGGATAGGATGTCCCCGTAGCGTTATGCTGGTAGTGCGAGTAAGACATGCAGTACTGTGCCACTTTCCGTACGTTATAACATATCAATACTACCATCTATCTCGCCCCTCTCTAAATTCCGTGCACTATCCATCATTTGCCGCACTTTCTGCCACTCTATATCAATAATACCACGCTCGTCGAGCCACTCCATAACCCTATCCGCATCGTGAAGGTCGCGCGGAGGTTTGATACCACCGAAATACGCAACCTTGACAAATCGGTGAGTCTTGTCCTGAGCCTCCACGATTTCCCGTTGCAAGGATTTGTAGAGCGAATACTACGTGGCCCATCAACCGTCATGTACAAGCATTCTGCATGATTGGACGGACCTCCCAATGACTGAATTGATGATATACTCGAGTTCGCGCCGCGCAAAATCGACCGAGGTGAAACTCTCCCTTGAGCTCTCGTTCTCTGTCTTCGTCTTCATCCTCATCTTCTTCCGAGCTTTCATCTGACTCGTCATCAGATGCATCCTGCACATCCCCATCAGCAAGTGCCGAGGAGCAATATGCACGACGATACCTCGAAATCGTACCCATCGTATGGCTTTCCACCCAGTCGCCCCAACAACGTAGATAATCTGCCACCAAGATTGCATGCATCACATTGGGGTATCGCAAAGTCTAGCCGAACGAGGGTAAATTCCGGATATGTTTCCAAGGTTTTCTTGAAGTCTGATCTCCACACGGATGATGCCACGAGTGAATCCCGCATCCCACTTAATTTGCGGCGAGTTACTTGTAGTGGCACAGAAAGATATTCCTCCTCTGATGACATGGTAAACCGATCACTCTCAATGAATTTCGAACGGTCAGACCTTTGAGAACATGTTCGAGAAATGGGCGTCTGTCAGCCAGGGGTCGTACGGCCATATGGACAAAAAGTTGACAGACAATCTTGAAATGGTGTGTCAGGTCTTGATGAGTGCTCAAACTGAATGCGAGAGGAAGTTGTGCCGCGGGAACACCATGTGCATCATCATCGACGATAAAATCCTCCTCGTCCTCTTCATTGGTATCTGTTTCGTCATCTGAGGCATCCGACTTTCCGCTGTGATGCGGCTTAGCACCCTTGAATGGAACTCCTGCTGAACTTTCTGACTGCTCGGAAGAAGATTCGAGCGCTATTTCGCCACGTTTCTTGCCTTTAAGCACTTTGGAGGGCAGTCAGTCGAATCATCGCATCATCCGAATTCGCTCCACACTCACTCTTCAGCTTCTCCAGGTTCTTCTGAAACGCAGTCATCTTACCTCGAGAACGCAAACGACGCTCGAGCACTTCTAAGGATGCGTGTTACCTAGTCACTGAAAGTAAACAACCAAAGTACTCACGGTTTTCTGTCTCGAGTATATCATCATCTTCCTCGGGGGTCGGAGGTCTTCTACCCTTGATCAGCTTGCGTTTGCGAGGCCGAGTGTCATCCTCGGAGTCAAGAACGACTCTATCCTTCCCTTTTCGATATCGCGGTACTATGATTGTCTCTTCCAGCGATTCATCGCTGGTTGTGCGTATGGGAATGACATGGGCACCCACGAGACCCTTGCGTTTCTTCGGACGAGGGGAATGGTCTTCGTCGCTGATTTCAACGACCTCTGGCTCGAAGTGTATTGCACCGACATCACTATCTGCATCTTGTACTTTGTCGGAATGGCTGGACGAGGAGCTGGAGACCTTACGCGTCCGCTTTCGCGTTGAGGGGCTGGGACTCTTTGGAAAAAAATTGGTAGGTGACGATGGGGGCGACGAGCCAAGAAAGCCGAACAGTGTTTGTTGTTTGAATTTCTGGGAAGACGAAGAGGTTCTTCGTCTTCGAGGCATCCCTAAGGTCAACTTGTATTGGGAGGTGGAAACCAGCACTATCTCCTGTCCTTCCAAAGTCGGATCATCATGTACACGCGGCTCAGAGCTGAATAAGCACCGAACCTCACTTCAATTTTCGGTTCTTAGCGCGAACGTTCCGAGTCGAGTGGCAGCGTCTGTTTATGTATGCCCCACCGAACTGCATTAATACTAGTACTGGTGCTAAGTAATTGCCTTTGCTCGGCCACGTCAGGCTGCACGAAGTTTGGCGTTTTGTGCCTTTTTAGTTTTCTCCTTCATAATCGTAGAACCGATGAACCAGCCAATTCCTGAGAGTCCGACCACGAGCAAGAATGCTGGCAACCGGACGGCCCATTCGCGGGCGGGAAAATAGTCGTGTATGGGACTCGATGTGTCGAAGAACGGCTGTGGACATTGGATGTGAATTGCGGAATGGACGCTCGCGAGGGGGTACTGACGAGGAGGATGGCCCACGTAGTGTAGTATACAAACACGAGCGCCGCGACGAGCAGCATAGAACCTCCGAGCGCCTTGTCACTCACGGCCTGTCTTGACAGCTAACTGACGACCATACGGCAACTTTGAACAAACTCACCATCGTTACAGCTTGTGCGTTCAGTAAGGTTCGTGTCCAAAGTTGGCTGTGAACCTCCGAGCGAGCACTTGATGGTGCCGCAGACAACTCGTCCATTACCACCGGCACTTCCGGTCTCGGAACGACATCATTCCTACGAAAATTTATCCATGATCTCTTATGCTTTCGTATCTCTCGCCCACGTCCGGGTCCTCCTCCTCCCAGTTGGCCAGATTCCTAGGGCAACATTCGACGCTTACGCCGCAGAGATACGGTCATTTGAGTCTATACGATTAGGTGACATACCCGGAGATGCTAAAGGCGAACGAGGTGCGCTCAACCGTGAATCGACGTCGCATATCCTTATGGATGTGAATCCAGCCCGTTTCATGCCGAGCCCACTGTCGAGCGGCTACCTCCACCTTAGTTTTGCCTCTCATCCTAGCTTGCATGCCCACTCGCCGCTGTCCCTTTTCCGACCCTCACACTTCAATTTGGGTATCATCGGCATCGCTGCTTGCTCTTCTTCTCATCCGTTGTCGTCCGCTTTGGAACAGTTTGAGAACACACTGGCTGAGATCTCTCCGGAAGCCTTGCCATTTCCCCTTGCCAAAACTTGCTTCGCCTTTCAAGATGATGAAGAACCTAATGCTGGCCTCGGAGAAAACCCTCCCGGCCTCGCTATAATCCCGAATGCAATGGGAAACAAGAAGTTGTACATCGGGACTTTACTTGCTGACCTGTGCTCACAGATCTTGGGTGAATTTGGACGCTTGGTGTGTAATGTTGAACTTGTGCCACGTCTGCGTCTCACAACATTAGGTTCATATATTGGAAACCCCGTTGGGGAACGAGTATCTGAATGCCACTCTTTTCCCAATCCTGCCCGTGGCTGCGGAAATGCCGTTTACTCTCGACTCCAACTCACACCTCTCTCTGGCCTCCTTGCCCACGCATTCCAGCCAGCCGGAGCTCACACATCTATCCACCCCGGCGAACAGCGGGATGATGCGTAATTCACCTGGCCCTGGGGTTCCTCACGTGTCGACCGCCGGATCGCAACGTCATTCTACATTGGGTCCACCACCAGTTAAAAAACGCGTCAGCGCAGTGGGAACAACCTCTTCTCACGCAAGGCTATATAAAGTTTACGGAGATTTCTTTCTGTTAGCTGGGAGAACAGAGGATGCCAAGATGTGGTCTGTGGACCTCATTTGTCAGGGCATTCCATGAATGACAACCTTGAAGGTACCAGGAGGCACTGAACTTGTTTAAGACCGGAATGGACCCCGTTTGGCAGGCGTCTGCCATGGAAGGTTTAGCAGTGATTTCCGTTCTTGATTATTGGGCCGGTGGCCAAGGATTGGTGAGTCTCCCCTGCCGTCGATGATCGTGTGCGTTGTACCTCTTTACAGCAGGCATCGATCAGTGATACAAACGACCCTTGGATGGAGATCAACGAACAACTCTCACAAGCTGTTGCCATATACCTCAAAGCCAGTGTTCCGTCAGATACCATGCAAGATTATTCCTTGTTGGCATTCGTCTACACGTCAGCTGTTCTACGACAGACGTCGTTGCTATTCTGCGTTTGGTCTTCAAAAGGATGGGGAGCGTTGGCTCTTGCATCGATGCTGCAACCGGGTGCTACGTCTTACTGGCAGAAGGTTGTCTCTGATCATTCTTCGGTTAACCTCGAACGCCTCAGTGTCATCACCGGCATCACTCGTTCACAAATCGCCATCACAGTCTCACAAGCACACGGCCCCTGGCTATTGCACCTTGGTCCTCAAGAACGTCTTGTCGTTTTGCAGTCCATGGCAAGTATTTACAGTTGTTTGGGATACAGACGTAAGGAAGCATACGTCCTCCGGGAACTGGTTAGCTGCATCATGGACTTGGTTGTCTGCGGTCGTGACGAAGAATATCAACTTCGAAGATCGGATGTTGGAAGTGCTGGCTTGGTCGTTCGCGCTTCTGGCCTCCAGAACGGAGATGACAATACTTCCATGGGCAATGGGAATTTGGCTTTTCGACCGAACGAGAATTTACAAGGCAATCAAAGTATACTCAAAGTTCTCATTTATGCGTGCAAAGCTCTTGGCGTCGATCTGGAGTCTGTGAACGTAGCTGCACCACCAAATGCCGAGGAGGAAGGCAATGTCGATCCGCATATCGTCCCCTTCGAAGCTTTGTCGTTGGCAGAGTCACTGAATAATTCATTTGGATGGCCGGAACTCCAGGTAGGAGTCGTGCGCGAAGCCATTGCGGTTGCTGAGGCACTTCCTGGTCAGTGAATATCCCTACTACCGACTGAATCTTACAGATCCAATAGATCAGCTGGCCGTTGCTCGTTTTGCTTTATCTGCTCTGAAGACCATGCATTCTCTCCTTGCCACTAACGATCAATGCCATTTGTACCAAACGGCCTCAAGGGCACTTGTTATAACAAAGCGGCGTGGTGATGCATCGATGATAGAGTACTGGGCTGGACATCCTGTCCAGAGTATCGCCGTGCTACCGTGGGCACCCTTTGTATTTGGCGATTTTTCAGGCAGCTAATGGAGTCTCCAGTCTGCCTTCGCACCGCATTCCGACTGAGAAGCCGCTATCGCTGTTGGCTACAAGCAATTCCACGCCTCGTGCCATAAGCATCATATCGAGCTCAGACAGCGACCTGTTTTTATACAACCCCCGAAAGTCCGTCAACACGCAAGTTGAGGGAAATATCTATCCTTCCTTCAAGCAGCTAAACATGTTCTATGACAGGGAAAAACTATTATTGTTCAGAATGAACTTGCTGAGTTGGTTATCACTCTGCGGAACCCCTTTGTGTTCGAACTCGAACTTCATAATTTTTCATTAATGTAAATATTTTTATCCCGAACATTCCATTCTTCACAGCTGATCCCTTCTAGCACATCGGGTGTCGAAGTCGAGTGCAATATTATCTCGTCGATCATAATTCCCGCAAACTCCGTCCATGCTATTACAGTGTCCGCAATCGCCAAAACGTCAGGTGTCCTGATTGTCAAAGGCTGCGTTGTCCATACTCCTAATAGCGCCCCTAAGAGCTTGTTTCTTCCGATGTCCACAGAAACCGAGGAAGAATCCCAGTCACGGAGACAGAGCATGATGATATGCGAGAGAGGGCGGACAAAGTACTCGGGACTCGATTCACGGCCGTGGGACAAGGGCGGGAAGCGTTTCACCAATTTCTTAGTGCCATCAAAGCCGAAGACGCGATTCTTGGAGTGCGTAGTCGTCCCAGAGCAGCCATTACTTCGTTTGAGATGGACTTCTCTGACGCACGCGGCGGTAATGCTTTACAATGGCGAGAAGTGCGTCAGGAAATATGAGGTTGTCTCCTTTTCCTGATTCCTGATTCCAGGTCTACCATTCGACTCACGCTTGAAAATGTCTCCACTCTACCAATTGACTTTTTGACGCTGTCATTTGAAGATTCCACAATTGCTCCAGCACAAGAGGCATTGGCAGAGGGACACCTCGACGTTTTTGAGATATACGAAACCGAGTACGATCTTATTCATCAACAAGCTTTTTCGTGGAACCGAGAGAAGGAGGCCAAAGTCATCGATCCAGGTCAAAAAATCGTGGTACCCGTTGCGTGCTTTGGAAAGGCAAGATGGTGTGTTTACTTTAAACTTGCATTTGCAAATTTTCACGCATTCCCTTAAGCAATAGTGCCACCGTGCGTGTATCATATGCTTATGTCCGTCGGGACGATGAACCAGGAGCCACACCCGAGATCTTCCATACAAGACAGCTGACATATCCGATGACCGTCACTGTGTACCACATGCTAGAATGTCATGACATGAGCCTCATGCCTTTGGACGCATTCAGCGATATCAATGATGACTTACTCCAGAGGGACAACGACCCCCAAGAATGGTGCCTATTCTCCATTGAAGTGCGGAACACATACGGCTTGCCATTTGAGGTTATATTCGACAGAACTCGACAAGGTGAGGTCGAATTTCCACCTCTGTGGGAGCGCGCTCATCAAAGCAGGTGCACCGGATGCTACAACATGCTCGGTTGTTCCACCCGGCTCGACGTCCCGGCAAGTCAAATCATGGATTTTTCGCCGCACTCTTAAGCTAACAGGGCCCCCCTTCAAACAGAATCCTCCTCCCAATTAGAAGGTTCCGACTATCTGATGTTGTTGTTTCACGTCCCATTCCTACCCTATCAGATCGCCAGTTTGTCGTCTCCAAGTCGAGTCTGAGTGATGCGGAAGACAAGGCTCAGAGGGAATTGTTTTGGTACCGCGAGGAACTGTTGGACATCATTCGCGGTCGTTGGAAAGAGGTCAATCTTGTCAATTGTTCACCAGCCGCGCGAAGCACTAACTTCCCTCAGGCGAATGGTAGTCGCAATGGAGATTTGTCCTTGCGACAACAGCGCATGACAATGCACATGCTAAAGGCCCTCAAGATAGATCTAACCCGTATCGATTTGACACTGGTGCAATGTTGTCCTGAAGAGACAAATGTCAAATTGTCCGGTGGAAAGTTCATAGTGGCGCCAAATACAGTTGTGAATATGGTGGCCAAGGTTACCAACACTGGTCGTGTGTCGATCGAACCCGTGTTATTTTACTCCATGTTGACCATACCTTAGCCTCGACGCTGGCACTGATGCTGGATTTATCGACTAGCCCAGAAGAGCACGTCCTTTTACAAGGCTCGCCGACAGACGTCACGATAGGCCGTGTGGAAAGTGGTCAGTCACAAGTAGTAGAAGTACCGCTCTACTTCCTCAGTGTCGGGTATTTCGAAATTGCCGTTGAAGCACGGCAACTAGGCATCATGGGAGAGAAACGACGGACAGGAGTCGCTCGCTTGTGGGCAACCGTCAAAGAGGACGATTCGTTGCGA
>JBBPKY010000546.1:0-18674 GCA_038089495.1 Xerocomellus dryophilus
GAAGCAGAGGCAGAGATGGGAGTCTGGGCCGTGGACGACTCACAGGGCGCTAGAACGCTATCGAATGCTCTCTGACGAGTTCGATGCGGCCAAGTTTACGTCAGGACAACCAATCACCTTCCACGATATCCCGTGGCCTGTACTACATGCACCATCACGTCTGACGGTTGAAGACGTCGACTGGTCGGCAGTGGAAACTTTCTTTACGACTGTCAAGCCTCATATGCGGCTGCAGGATTACAAGGAGTTTGTCGAGAAGAGTCATCGGAGATTCCACCCAGATAGGTGGCGGGCTCGCAAGATATGGGCAGCAGTAACGGATGAGGAGGAGCGTGGTTACCTGGAAGTCGCTGCTAACACAGTGGCACAGGCTCTCACCCCGATTTGGAGAGCGGCAAAAGAGAAATGATCAATGTCTAAACGCCGTTCTACCGCCGCAGTACAGCATAATCGGGAGGATGCCCATCGGACTATTCTTTGATGGCAGTCAATAAGCGAATGTGGGCGATATGGGTGACAGCTGGTCTGTCCTTTTCAAGAACTATTTCCCGTATTATAGTATATTAACATTCTCACCTGCTTTCGTGCACAGTACTTAGACTATTTGTCTACTCAGGCTTGATCTTTGCGGGCAGTTTGCATTCTTATATGTGCCAACCTATTTTGTATTATTTCACATATTTTCCTCACGAAATATCTCAAGAGCAGGACAGGAGGCTCTAGATTTGGTGGTTATAACCTCACGTATTACGTCATTTTGCCAGCGGTCCCGGCACGTTGTGGCGCAAGCGCTTCGTGGAATCAGAAGGAACTGCCACGTGGGACCACAAATACACTCCATACACTCCAGCAACTTGATGCGGCCTTCAAGACACTCAACTACGGCCGACGACGTGAAAAATACCGCTGGCTCGAGCAGGCTTGTCTCATCAACGTTCATTTAACGGCTTCTCAGAGTCCCTTGTCGTCCTGCACTGTCACGGTGGGCCCTCTGAATCGGACGCGCCGTTCAGTGAGCTGCCTGATGTTTCACACACCAGAACAGCTCGTTTCAAGCTTCGGGTCCCTGTTATCACCGCCATCTTCCATTCGCCGAATTAGTATGTAAATATTGTTTGTCGCCCTCATTCAATATTAATAGCGGTGCTCAAACCCTGCAGCCGAGAAACCAGTAGCAGCCCATTACTAGTTTGAGCACCGCTATTAATGTCGCCTCCGAGAACTTACCAACAGAGTGCCTCTCCAAACATTACAATCGCCTAGTGCGGTGCCGCATCTAGCGACCAGTGCTAGTTCAAGATTTGGCGGGTTCGCGGAAGTATAATCAAAGCCAAAACAAGACATACTGAAGTATTCTCGGCGTTCCCACTAAACACAATAGCGGAGGTTTGTCATCCATCCATAACGCAGTGATAGCTGATCGTTTTCCAACGGTATGCGGGTAGACGTTGTCACTCTAGGGCTTCCTCAAAGAAAGTGTCTCCGAGAGTGTGCCAGCTGCTTATCATCAGGGCTGCTCGCGCTTTCGTTTGGAACCCGATCGTAAAGTATCAGCAGTGCCGCAATCTGTAAAATGGATCTCATATTTAGTCCCGGGTGGTGCTGCCGAATGCACGCGAACCCCATTTCGTAACTCGCCCACAGGGGTATACTATAAAGATAGCCTGGCGCAATCTGATTTTCCCTGTGACCTACCCTTCCTCTTATCAGGTAGACGCTGCGGCTTCCCGTGACCTCCACGATGGCAGACGTTCCTTCCACTCTCAACCCAGCGGAGACTGCTGTCGCTCTCATCGAGATGGCTGTGGTAAAACACAACACTCGTTGGGACAAAACATTCTTTAAAGCTGTATGTTACTCGCGGTCTTCACTTTGCACCTGCTAACCGAGATGTCTTAGGTGTTGGCTGGCGTCATGCTGTCGTTCGGCGGTCTGTTTGACATTATCATCTCGGGTGGTTCGGCAGGTATTTCCGCCAGCAATCCCGGTCTCGTCAAAGTTCTCGGTGGATTTGTGTTCCCCGTCGGTCTCGTAATGTAATCAAGCGTGACGGGAGCGCCAGATCCATACTCACCTCGCACTTTACAGGATTATACTACAAGGATTTGATCTGCTTACGAGTAATCTCATGGTAAGTCACTCGATATCATCGAGGGTCATGATCCCTGAGTCATCATAGATCTTCCCAATGGCCGCCATCAAAGGTGCAATTCCATGGTGGGGCGTTCCAGTCAACTGGATTATAGGTAGTGCATTTCTTGTCTGCCGAATGTGACAGTGACGATCTTTTGTGTAGTCACTTCTGGAAACTTGGCTGGAAGCCTGTTCTTTGCGGCCATTCTTGCGAATGGTTGGTCAACGATCTGCTTGTGCTCAATCTTCACTAATGTTTGGTCTCACGCAGATGATGGTCTTACTACCGAACAACCATATCTCGGTTATATCCAGAGCTTTGCTATGTATGCTCGCCACTTTCCTGCGGCGGGAACTTGAAGTTCACATTTCTTTAGTGCAAAAGCTGTAACGCCTGCCTGGTATCAAATCTTCATTAGGGGCATTGGTTGCAACTGGTTGGTTTGTGTGGCAGTCTGGGTAAGTACACGCAAAAATATTCGGCGGCCTTTCATTCATTGTCTTGGAAGCAATCCACGGCCGCCAAGGAGACATTCTCGAAGATTATTGCCACGTGGGTCCCGATTTGGGTGAGTCAGGAACATGTGTGAGGAGAGTTGTACAATAATCACGTGTGGTTAACTAGGTGTTCGTTGCATGTGGTTTTGATCACGGTATGTCCGTTTACCCAGAGTTTCCAGCCCGGCTCACGATTCCTATAGTTGTTGCCAACATGTTCTCATTGCCACTGAGCATCATGCTTCACGCCGATGTAAGCACCTATCACCGGTTCACATGCTTCAATTGATTACCGCATTACTTTCTCAAGCTCACCACTGATTATTACATCAAAAAGTAGGTTGTACATCCCAACAGGTGAATTTAGAAATAGTGAAACTAATCCGACTTGCTTGTAGGTCCCTGATTGCGTCGTACGTCGGAAACATCATTGGCGGTCTCCTCGTTGGTCTTCCAGCGGTGTATTTCTACCTCGGTGACTGGAAAGCAGGAGGATTGGTCGACGCTGAGAAAGCACTCACCGATCAAAGTTCGCACACCTCATCACTGGACAACTAAGGCGTGCGCCACCCGCACTTGTTTCATTCGTTCCTTTGTCACTTTTCTCACTGTAGCTGATGAACTTGAATTTGCATGCCACTGTACACCACACTGTTCCATTCGCTTCTCTTCCTTCGCACTGTAGATTAGGAGGGTGAATCCTATCGGTTGTGACGATGGTGATACCCTCCTCGACACTGCTGCTACATACATGTTGTGTTTTGTAACGTTTATTCCCGATACGGTAGTAGCGGGTTCACTTATAGTTCCGTTTGGCAAGATTTGACATTTATGTTTATTTATATGTACATTGATTACCATATTTGGTACCATCGGGAAGCTTCTACGACGGTCAGAAAAGTGAATACACGGCTGTAAGTTCCCGCTCATGCCAGTGATCAATCTCAATGGATGGTGCAGCGTGCGTCGCTCATTGCACCATCTGTACCACCTTGTTTTCCATCCTGTCCGATGCCATCGCCATCGGTTTGGCACCCTATGTGCTGGTCAAGGTTTCAACTTTGATTAACTCCAGCACCTTCATGCTCGCATATCGTGCCTCGCAATCGCACCTGCACCTTGCCCACTCCATATACAACGATTCCGAAACGGATCGACTCGCCCGATACGGTCTCGACGCAACCGCGTAACTTGGTAAGTGGGTTGGCTTGACTGACTTTTCTAGAGTTCGTATTGAGTCATCCTCGTTGACGGGGCACGTTGACAGCCTTAACAGGCTGTCTGGAGCGCTTGGAATATGGTGTGGTCGCCTCAGGTATGTCCGTCGTGGTGTTGCGCGTGAACTGCTGATCCTGACTGTTGTCTCCAGCTGGCAACCTCGTTTCGACCGTCGCTGATTGCGCCATCCCGTGCCCCCTCGTTTCCCATCCTGCTCTACGCCATCGCCATTGATTTTGCGCTCTCGGTCGCCCTTGGCCCATCCCGCAGATCGACTCTCTTGCCTCCATACCCTCTTCGCCTGGGATTTCGATATGGCGCGTTCGTTTCGGCCCTGCTTGCTTCAATGGCGTATCCAACACCCTCAATGCCTCTCCAATCCTTCCGTACCCCTAGGGTCTCCATCTCGATGTGGTGTGTCCGTTTCGTCAGCGTGCTCATCCCTCTCGCTTCCAGGATGTCCCTGCTCGATCTGGAGGTCTGTAAGCTGAGGGTACTGCCAAGCAAGGTGATCATATCAGCAGCGCCGGCTGCTAGTAGCTGCATGTGGGTGCCCTACGAGTACTGCTACCGAGCGCCACCGAGCACAGGCGCAACGCGCCGAAGCGAGGTGGCGCGTGCGATTCAATTACACGACTTCCTTGTGGCCTGGGAGCCAGTTGTAAGGTGTTGAGGGCCAAATCTGCTCATCGGCGTATCGGGTGTTGCCACGGATGTGGCGCGCCGCGTGTTATGTATGATATGATATGCCCACCAACGGTTTCAGTGTGCCTGCAAATACTATCGACATTGGGAGTCGAACTGAGTAAAGTTAAACCAACACCTAATGCACCTTCGTACGGAACTTTATAGACACTGGCATAAATAAATATAATATGTTCTAGCTGATAGGCGGCTTTCGCCGATACTTATACTACAGTTCTGCACACCAGCGGAACAAGACATATCTCGGTCAACCAGTGCACGACGGCCGTGTTCCAGCTCCCCACCTGTAAACCATGGTATTGTTTCCTAATCGACGGATTAAAAATGAAGTTTCATCAAGTAGTCCAAGTAGCAACGGCGAGCCACTGCTGTATGGCCTTCAGCGTGGCGGGACGACACGGGTGCCATTTGAATGCGAGAAAGTCGTGTACTGCATCCTTCCCTTCAAAATACATGATTTGACCTTCTCCAATCCCTTCGCCCATTTCAGCTCCCATCTTCTTTCCCAAGGTTCGGGCTGGATCATAGAATCTCTCGGCTGTACCTATCGCGAGGAATGTTCGTGGGAAGCCTCCGAAATGTGCTTGACGGTCAGAAAGGTACAACGAAGCAGGGGAGACATAGGGGTTGTGAAAGGCGAATCCGAGACCAAAGGGTCCTAGGAATGCACGTTTTGCATACAGACTTCGTCCACTGTCGTGGAATTCCAGATAGTCCGCGGTGTGGGAGATAGTAGAAGACCCTGGCCAGTCGTGTGACGTGGATAGGTCTGTCCAAGGGGAGAGCAATATGAGATGCCCTGGAGGTGCCGGAAGGGTCACTTGAGGGGTATTCCTGTTCTCGACAAGGTACCGCGTTAGAGCAAGGGCAAGATTGCCGCCAGCCGAGTCACCGACCAAGACGATATTGGAGGGAGAGTAACCCATTACGTTTACCAGGTAGTTGTATCCAGCAAGCGCATCAAGGAGAGCGGCCGGAAAAGGGTTTTGGTCAAGAAGTGGGGCAGTAGTAGATAGTCGATATTCCAATGAAAGAGCATGGGACGCGGAATCATCGAGCTCTACGAGAGCGCGTGTAATGTTCGATGTCATGTCGTTCGGGTGGGCGGACAGTTGAATATACCCGCCTCCGTGAAGGTAATAGAACACCCTCTGTCCGGAGGGGATTGGTGTCGTGGGCATTGGGGGGCCACTTTTCCTGCCATACCAGTAACCTGGGATGCGTTCCGGCTCAACTTTGGCCACAAATGCCCATAACTCTAGCTCCGCCGTCACGAGGTGAGGAATCCCGTCAATCCAGACAGATTCCGCATCAACTGCAGGTAAAGTGGCGTGATGGGTTGGCAAACCCACGATGCCACCTGTTCTATTCGTTGAAAAGACAGATGATGTCAGGTTTGGCCACTTGCTGAGCACCAGACTCAAGCTTACACAGAAGATATGTGCGCCCCGCGTCTGCTCAGTTGTACCGCAATAGTGTGTCCCAATGACCAGGATGGAAATGGGCGCGCCGAAGGCAATATATAACGTAACGTCCATAGGGGTATTTGGAACAGGGTGGTGCAAAGCCCATATCCAAGATAGAGTCCCTTCCAGGGCTGAGTGGTGAATGACAATGGGGAGTCCATGCTGGTCAGCTGGGACTAGGCGGCAGCCAGTAGGTCTTAACGAACACCGCAGCTGACTGTCGCAACCATATCAGCCCATCACGGGCTATGCATTACATGCGATAGGGTAAATTTAGCCCGACATAAGTCAGGTTAATCGGGGGGTTTGCATGCTGTGCCCTCGCACAGCGTGTAAAAGTGACGTCGAGAAATGTGTGTTTAGGCTGTCACTGCGACAAGCACAGCCACGACTGGCGTGAAGTGCGAGTCGAGCTCATGTTCGATGATCGGCAAGCGCGATCGGTGTGGGAAGTTGTCCGGTTAGGACTTGAAGCTTGAGGCTTGACGTGCGCACGACAGCACTGACAACCATCTCCGAGCGAGCGTCGCCGCGATGGTGTGCGATTGTGACCACAGTTGGCAGGCGTAAGTTTCTTAGGCTGTCTTGAAGTCTGCGAAGCCGAAACATTCAAACAGAATGACGCCGTCATCATCAGATATTAGATGAGTAAAGGCGCTGGTACAACTATGCATCAGGCACTATAGTTTTCCCGGTCGTTTATGTCGCAATCTAAGCAATTGTGCCAGAAGATTGTGCAGCGTCATCAGAAAGGGTGGGTGGCCAGTTTGAGAGGGGTTCCCTGATCGTTGTGTGCGGCGCGATGAGAGGCATTGTCAAAGTATTGTCAGATGCGTACCTCCTGACATCCCAAACGTTCTCACTGCTTTTGCCAAGTCGTCTGTTGGCCCACCATTCGGCACGCCGACGGATCCAGGCAGCTCTCTTGGCTTCTGGCTCCATCGATTTGAGACTCATGCAGAACTTGAAGTCCTCCATCTTGTCGCGGCATTCGGACATCTGCCCATGTCTATAGAGAGACTTCACCTGCGATCCAACGACTGTACGAGACATGTGAGAAGAAAGAAAGAAGAAATAGCTGAGCACGCGCCATGGCAAAGGAGGAATCCGTCCAGGAGGGACATGCATCCCGGGATATCGTCCGTGGTTGGATGCACCTTGCGCAGATACTCCTCCTCCTGCCTCGCTGCCGTCTGCCAGTCAACTGACATTGGTCGACTAGATTATTTCGACATAGCAAAAATAAAAATTTCTTACTATACGCTTTCAAACTCAGACAAAGTTGAGACGCGTCGCGACGCGTTATTTGTTCTCATCTTCTATCCATCATCATGGTAGGTACGATTCTGTCCTTGGCCCAGACAGTTCTCAAATACATCACAGTCCCAGACACCCAGACGTAACAAGCGTGCCAGGTCTCCTGGAATTCCCAGCAGTTCTCCTGGTCTACTTCCCACACCTCAGAGGCGCGAGTCCTCGTCCTCGTTACCCCCTTCGTCCCCTCCAGCTCCATTCTCGGACACCGATGATAGCCTAGACGAACGCGACGCAGTGAGGGATCTCGATGATGAGGAGGAGGCCGGCGAGGGCGAAGATCTTTTCGCGGATGGCATGGAGGAGTAAGTCTACGCAGCTGTCATGGCTCTCCCGCTCACCTTCCATCGATCCATAAAAGAGATTATGCTGCCAATGAACTCCTTGATCATTACTCCGACCGAGACATCGATGATGAAGCAGAGCATGAAGAGCTGTCTGGCGCTGCTCGCAGGGCTGCGGAGGCGAAAATGGATCGAAGGGATCGGTTAGAGCGCAGCGGTAGGGCAGGAGGTCGTGCTGCAGTCAGAAGTCGTGCACCTCGATTTCTGGAGAGCGACGATATGGATGACGAGGATGCCTTGGATGGGGGTCTTGGCGTAGCTCGCATGAAGCGACGTACTCGTCGTCAATATGATGAACGCCGGGATTTGGATGATTTGGATGGGCTCGATGATGTTAGCATGCTTCATACAGAGTCGTCACTTCTACTGATGACTAGCTTAACAGGAAATTCCGCTAGAACAGCTGAGCGATATCAAGGCAAAGTCAATTGTCGAGTGGATAGCCAACGACCGCGTTCGCCGTTCAATTGTCAAACATTTCCGCCAATTTTTGATGACTTATGTGGACGAGAACGGAAATTCAGTATATGGTCAACGTATCCGCAACCTCGGAGAAAGTAGGTGAACATCAAATGGACTTGCCATATCCTGATAACCCTCCCTTAGCGAATGCCGAATCCCTCGAAGTATCATATCTTCACCTTGCAGTTTCGAAGCCTATCCTTGCTTACTTCCTCACCAACTCTCCAGCAGCGATGCTGACGATTTTCGATGAAGTGGCACTGAATGCAATCCTTGTTTACTACCCATCCTATGAACGCATTCACTCCGAGGTTCATGTTCGCATTGCCGATCTCCCCCTCGGTTCAACCCTTCGCGACCTCCGCCGCTCCAACTTAAACAATCTCGTTCGGGTATCCGGTGTTGTGACTCGTCGGACCGGCGTATTCCCTCAATTGAAATATGTGAAATTCGACTGTCGCAAGTGTGGTGCTGTTTTGGGTCCGTTTTACCAAGACGCAACCAAGGAAGTGAAGATCAGTTATTGCCCTAACTGCGAAAGCAAAGGCCCTTTCCCGGTCAACTCTGAACAAGTGAGTCGAGTGATGGTTATCGTTTCTTACACCAACCACACGCTCTCCAGACAGTGTATCGCAACTATCAGAAAATGACCCTGCAAGAATCCCCGGGATCTGTTCCACCAGGACGTCTCCCAAGGCATCGTGAGGTCATTCTCCTCTGGGATCTAATTGACCAGGCGAAGCCAGGGGAAGAAGTTGTGTGTATCCTTCGGTTCTCAATTATCGAGCGAGTCTCACTCTCAGAGACAGGAGGTGACTGGAATATACCGGAACAACTTCGATGCATCCCTCAACTCTAAGAACGGCTTTCCTGTCTTCTCCACCATCATCGAAGCAAACCACGTTAATAAAAAGGAGGATCTCTTTGCTGCCTTCAGGCTTACAGAGGAGGACGAAAAGGAAATTCGAGCCCTCGCTCGGGATGAGCGCATTCGCAAGCGGATAATTAAATCTATTGCCCCCTCAATATATGGCCATGAAGACATCAAGACTGCCCTTGCTCTCTCCCTTTTTGGCGGCGTCGCAAAGGATGTCAAACGAAAGCATCCTATCCGAGGCGACATCAACGTCCTCCTCCTTGGCGACCCTGGTACAGCAAAGTCTCAGTTCTTGAAATATGTGGAGAAAACAGCGCATCGCTCTGTCTTCGCCACCGGGCAAGGGGCGTCTGCCGTGGGTCTGACGGCCAGTGTTCGCAAAGATCCCGTCACCCGCGAGTGGACACTCGAAGGTGGAGCACTCGTCCTGGCCGACAAAGGAACATGCCTTATTGACGAGTTCGATAAGATGAATGATGCGGATCGTACCTCTATTCACGAAGCCATGGAACAACAGTCGATTTCCATATCAAAAGCTGGCATTGTGACAACACTCCGTGCTCGGTGTGCGGTCATCGCTGCTGCTAACCCTATCCGCGGACGATACAACCCTACAATACCATTCCAACAGAATGTTGAATTGACTGAGCCCATTCTCTCACGGTTCGACGTGCTTTGCGTCGTAAAAGATACCGTAGATCCAGTGCAAGACGAGCTCCTTGCGCGGTTTGTGGTGGGGAGCCATCTGCGTAGCCACCCCAAATTCACACCCGAGGAGGAGATGGACGTTGGCACCACCCTCGATGCCGACGTATGTCATGTCATGTCTGAAGGGAAATTGAATCTGACTACCGTTCCGTTAGCTTATACCCCAGGACGTTCTCCGGAAGTATATCATGTACGCTCGAGAGAGAGTCCGACCCCAATTGTATGACATGGACCAGGAAAAGCTTTCGCGTCTTTTTGTTGATCTCCGACGGGAGTCGTTAGCCACAGGCTCATATCCTATCACCATACGTCACCTGGAGAGCATGATTCGGATGGCAGAGGCCAGTGCCAAGATGTGTCTCAGAGAATATGTTCGTGCCGATGACATTGATTTGGCTATTTCTGTTGCTGTTGGCAGTTTTGTCAGTGCACAGAAACTCACCATTAAGAAGACACTCGAAAGGGTGGGTGTGTTGTGACGTGCCGCATGCAAGGAACTGACTATTAGTGCTTAGGGGTTCCGAAAGTATCTCACACAAGCTCGAGACTACGAGGAACTGCTCGCCTTCATTCTCGGTCAACTCGTCAAGGAGAAAGCGCGATTCTACCAACTCCAGAGGCATGAGCAACCAGATTTGGTAACTATCAAAGTCTCTGAGCTCGAGGAAAGGGTGAGTGACAACTTCAACGTGCACCTCAATGACTCACGTCTGAGCAGGCCAAGGATCACGACATTTATGACACGTCGCCATTCTTGCATTCGAAATTATTTGCAGCCAATGGGTACAAGCTGAACAACCAGGTCATCGAGAAACGATTCCAAAACTGATTCTTACCCGCTAAAATCTAGTATAACAATACCGATGCCCACTCACTTTTGTACGATGTATTTCAGCACTGAGTAGTGATTATGAGTGCAATAAGTCAGTACTTGGTCCGCTATATGCTGCATCTAAAATGTCCTTAATCCTAAGATGTCATGATGCGGAAGTTGGTGGTTGTTCTGTCGTCTCCGGGGGGAGGTTGTCCGAGGGGTGAAGGTCACCTTCCGTTTGTTTAGTAGCCAAAGATCCGGCAGGAGGTTTCTCCTCATCGTCATCCATGATTTCTGTGACGAAAATGATATGGTGACATACTCTCAAGGGCAGATCCACATACCATCACCGTAAACATCGGGGTGCTCACGGAAACAGTCTTGCATAGCCTTGAACTTTTCTACACAGTCGATGCCCTTCGGGTCCGCCTCGGAGTACACGAAACATGAGAATGCCTCCCGGAACTGCTGACCGCAGGGTCCGTGAGCCATCCCGCCGAGACATGGGCAATCCCAGTTAATTTCCCCTGTCTCCGGATTGAAAGCACCACCGGAAGACTCTCCATGGGCTTCCTCGCCTTCTATTGGCGTTTCTGATGGCGCTGGAAAAGGTTCTTCGCCCTCGGGAGATAGGGTAGCCAGTTCGGACGCGTCACTTCGAGGCGCCGAAGGCGTTGGTGCATCGGAAGGTCTCGGAGGTTTTGCTAACGTAGGTTGCTTTTTGGGTGCTAAGCGCATATGGACCGTCAAGTCTGATACCCCACTCGACAAGAAATAAACATACTAGAGACGGCCTCCGAGTCTAATGATATATGCCGACTATTGGAACTCCATGACAAAGCCAAGTATCCCGCGACGGTTACCGATGCACCGAAAGCGTAAACTGAGCGGGTATATCGTGCAGATGGTCCAGTACTGGAGCCTGCTTGTGAATGCAAGCATCTGCGAAGCGGGAGACGCGCAAATTGGCGGAACATGATGGTCGGGGAACAAGCAGAATACCCTCAAAATTCACGCCGAGGCACTGGACGTGTTTTGCCGGCCTTGGTCAGCGGCTTACCTCAGCAATGGTGATAGGCCAACTTCGAGACAATAGACATCCAAGTTGCTAGTTACCCAGAGACCAAGTGCTCAATCCGATCTGGAACTCCACGGAATTGATTACCACTGGCATTCCAGAACATGGCGTCGCCCGAGTCGGCAGTGTCGGAAGACAACTCTACGATCTTCACTTTCCAGAGAGAGCACTGACCAGAAACTAGCCTGGCTCGATTATACTCATCCCATTGTGACAGAATCTACGTGAGCAACGTATCTGGTATAGCCGATCTTGGAGCTGAGACGAGGTTTTTCTCACTGGCTAGCAGTTACTGGAGTAGACTCTGCAATCCATATATTCTTGACGTTGCAGATCCAATGGCACAAACCTGACCCCTTCTTTCAGTCACATAGCGTGTGCAACCCCGCCCAAGATTCAGACAATCGACGAGCAGCTTGAACTTGTCACACGTCCGAGTCGGCGCCTAAGATCACAGGCTCAAAGAATCAACGTATAATCTACATTTCATTTTACTTCGGGTTCGTGAGTATCGTGACATGCATTACAGATATCATACAATACACCAGCAGTGCCGGTGAGTCATCGTTGGGCTTCATGATTAGTTTATCGACAGAGTTTCTTGGCGCCGCCAGAGAAACTGGTTGCGCTGCTAGCCCTGCGACCAGCTAGGCAAAAATATGGTATATAAACATGTTCATGTTCGGCACCTCTCAGCTACCCTGGAATCGGTTTTTAGCAGTAATTTAGTTGCCTCGCGTGTGAAGACTCACCTGCAGCAGCGCCTTTCCCTCCTTCGCCAATAACTCGTTCAAACACCTCGCGATTACACCCACGCCCTCCTCGACCACGCTTTTCTCCGAGTCGACAACTCTGTTGAGGATGCGACGGAACCGATCTGGATGCCAGCGGAGCAAAGCAGCACGAATCCGTTCTCGTCGCGAATGACTAGATGAATGTGCAGGATGCAGCAAGAAGCCGCTGATGTCTTTGGGCGTCAGGTCTGATACTCGTACAGGAGCGACCAGAAGTGGCCAAGGAATATCACGAAAGCCGAGCGGCTCGGACGAGGCGGAAATGGCAGACCACCGTGATTCGTACGCATTCCACGCTTCCATCATCGCACGTTCCGCTCGGGCTTGATCCCTCCGCGCTTTCTCCTTTGCGCTCTCCACGCTCCTTCTTCGTTCCTCCGCAATAGCCTGTCTTTCGCTGTCACGTCTCTCCCGTACCCGAGCCTGGATCCTCATGACATCTTCTTGGACGATCCTTCTCCGTGCTTCTTCGCGCTCCCGTTCTTGCGCCCTTCTCCGCATCTCCGCTTCATGACTCATCCACTTGTGCGCTTCCGCTTCGTACTCGTAAACCAGCTCGTCCCACATACGTTGCCGCAGCTCTTCCTTCCCCATCGGTTTCGCTCTTCGCTCGTAATTAGAGCGGTCAGTCAAATGGACCTGTTCGTCGACCCACTCTTCGATGCTCTGCTTGTGCGCAGGTTTGAAAGCGTCTTCTCGGGCCCACGATGGGCCCTGTGACGTACGCTTCCGGTGGGGTGGGTTGGGCGTAGTGGGTTCGCAGCGGCATGCCCCATCAGGCCGCGGAGGGAAGCGCAATCGGGTGATGGAAAACGACGACGTGTTCGAACCGCTCGTCTTTGGGCGAGCGCAAGGCGTGTAATAGCAATCAAAGTGAGGCGAGCTCTTCGCGCGCGAACGATACTGGAATCCCGCGTCTGGCATGGCCAAAGCAGCAGGGGGAATGGGTTCTTAGGCATCAGGGACGGCTGGCAGGGCGAGTTATATCTTGGACTGGCAGGCCGAACACCTTGCCATGGCATGATAAACACGCGTCAGAAAGCATGGTCAGCGGCTGCGTGCCAGTGTTGGCCGCTTTGTACGTACACGGCCTCGTTTCGTATTTTACTGGATGGTTACACGGCACCGACACGTTGGTCGACTTCTGCCCGATTTGATTCGCGCGTTTGATGATTGATTATATGTGTGGTATGCATAACGCTACATCGCTGCGATCATATCTACAGAATTGCCCTAAGAAATACCACTACGAAAACACATACACTCCGTTGACCCTGCGAACCTCGGCAAAATTAAAAGGAGCCAAATCGTTTGCTTACATGGAGCAAAACCCGGAATCACTGATATACTCTGCAGAATCCTCCTTGTGGGACGCTGCCTCGAGTCTGACCAAATCTGTGGAAATGAGATTGTGAACATGCCAAGTGTTGGAGCGAGCGAATATGGCCAATGCATACTGAAATAGGAGTGGCCTTGGGCTTCCCGCGCCGTTAGCCGTTTCTGGTGATCATACCGTAGAAATTTGTCCAGGAGGTCCAATGCCTCGGGAGTGACCAGGTTGTGGTTGTCGGAACTAACGTAACGTGACCAGGGTTGTTTGGAGTATCTGAGGGGCATGTCAACTCGGGAAACAATAGGGGACATGTGTACTGACACTTGCAGGAGACTGTCCAGATCAGTTTCAAAGGGTATGCCGTACGTCCTCAGCCATGCATCGAAGCAATCAGTACCAAGGACCCTCAGTATTTTAAGTAATTGGTCGTCGTTGTCTACTCCACGGAAGAAGTGTTCCTTTCGGAAAATCTGCCACAGGGACCAAGTGATTGAGTTTACTGGGGTGGCTACAAAACCAATGCTCACCATCGACGCGAGCATGCATCCCACGCTCCAGATATCAAGGCTGTAGTCGTACAGTTTGTACCCAACGAGTAGCTCAGGCGCCTTGTAATAGCGAGACCCGACTCGAATGTGATAGGGCGTGCCGGGATGATAGAACTCGGCTAATCCCCAGTCGATCAGTCTCAACTACACAGGATTAAGCAATCAACCAATGATGCCACGCTTGATGGGAGACCTACCTTGCGGCGTCTATGATCGATCATGACGTTCCCTGGCTTCACATCTCTGTGCATGATCCCTCTCGAGTGCACGAAATCCAATGCCTACTTGCACGATCGAGTGAACTCGTTGGCGGCCTCACCGATGACACGATCCCGACGCACCTTGAGTAATTGAAACGTATAATACTTGATATCAAGCTCGTTCAGCACGGCGAAGAGCGACTTCCACTCCACGTTCTCCACGTACTCCATGATGAGACTATGGTAGCGCGCAGAGGGGTCTTGGACGACGTCCCGCAGAGCGACGATGTTCGCACCCCCCGTCAGGTTACGAAGCATCTTGACTTCGCGCTTGATCTTCTTTGGGGCGACGGGTTTGAGGACTTTGATGATGCATATCTCCGAGTTGACCATGTCGATGCCTTTGAACACCTGTGTGGCGTGATCGGGCGCGGTGCACACTCGGCGCGTAGGGATGGCCCTTACCTCAGAATACCTTCCACCTCCAATGCGTTCGATAATCTCATAACGCTCTGGTGAGCTCCACTCGATGTTGAAATTCTCTGTCAGCACTGGTTAGGTCTGTGGGCGTCACCGTCGAGTGCTGTCCGGTACTGACCGTAGTCGTACCAGGATCGTCCCAGGGAAGCGTTCACGTCGGCATACGTTCTTGCCATGACCGGGCTGGTCAGAGTCAAGAGCCAAGACTTGTGGGGAGGCAAATGGTGATGGAGGTGCCCACACGGGGCATTTAGGTTAAGGGCAAAGCTAGGGCGGTGGACAGCCTCGGCGAGTCGCCTCGACGACGTCCCAATTAGGTGAAAGCTGATGTTTCACGATGTCACTGAATTTCGTTCTTGTATACATCCAAAGCCCAGAAACCATGCATCGTGACATTGAAAAGGAACCAAATGAAAGGAAAAAAAAGCGGATGCGTTGACGACGTGGTTGGACGACATGGGAGTGTCCGTGGACAGTTTACAGCAGAACGATGAATGAATACACATACTAATGAGCTGATGTGAGTAAGTGTGAGTAAGTAAGGGATAGCGGTGATAGATATAGATCAGACTGGAGTCGATAACGAGCGTGAGAAGCCTGCAAGGTATCGTCAATGCCCCACGAGAAACGAATCGCAAAAGTGACCTACTAATGAATGAAAGCCTCACTGTGATTGGATTGACTGATTAGAAATTGCGGGCAATAACAACTCGACCACTTGCGCAATCGAGCTGTTCTGCTGGCAAAACATTTCCAAATCTTTTCCAGACCATAGCCGCTCCTCTGCTCGCGACCGTGGGTGGCTCCCGTTCCCATCGTCCTCACTACTGCTTCTCGAATGGGAAGGAGTGATGCGATTGCTCTCCGCCTCGAGTTTCCCAGCACCGCGATGATGGTACACTCTACTCCTCGACTTTGATCGCACGAGATCAGAAGGACCGGTGATATCGCGAGACGACAAGGAGAACTGGGAATCATGACGAGAGTTGCTCGCAGATTTGAGACATTTGAGTGCACTATTCAGCTTCTCCGGCGACTGTTGAACAGAAAAGGCTTCTGGACTGATAAGAGTCTCCTGCAATACCCGGAATACGATATCGCCGACAGCTCGCGCGAACCTCACTTGGAATGGCGAGACATTCGGTCCTGCGGAAGGGACACTTGTTGACGCATCTGTCAATCTCTTCAACGAGGTTGCCCACTCGTGGCGGACGAGTGGGTCGGCGAAGCTAAACACGTATCTTCGCGGGGCGTTAACGTGGTTCAGGAATGCGACCTGGAAGGTATTCCTCATGAAAGGGCGCTCCACAGACATGGGACAACTTGGTGGGAGACCGGTGTAGAGCAGTGCGTTCGACCCAGAACGTAACATCAACATCGTCGTCAGACCGAACAACGTCCCTGTCACCCTGAACGATGCCTCGGACGACTTGGCGAACGAGAGAACAGGCGGTTCAAAGGCGAGATTGTGTCCGAATAACTCGATCGTGAAATTAGGATCGGGTTGTGGGATGCGGATCACCACCGGTTCAGACTGGACTTTGTAAGTCAGGCGCGAGGGTGATGCGCGCTTAAAGGTGACAGTGATCTCGGTGGGCCCATTGGACGACGGGTGACGCGCTTGCGAGAGTGGCTCACGGTGGATGGATTCGTAGACATCGCTAAGAGTGTCATCAGACAGCAGGCCACGAGGGTCATGACGTCGGAACGCATCCAAGAAGTCTCTGGAAGTAACATTTCTCCCGACGTATCTAGTTGGGCCAGGTTCCCGAGATATTCCGCCATGTAAAACCTCGTTGAGTTGCACGATTGCTCTCGAGAACCTGTAAGCCAGGTCCTTGTCATAGGCAACCTGCTTCCCGTTGGCATCGTACCACCGACTGGCAAAGGAATCGAGGAGGTTATCAAGGGGGCTGGTTCCCTGGGTGGTGCGTGTCGGGAGGTTAATGGTCTGCAGGAAGATGCGCAACGCCTTGTCCACCCTGACACCAGTGAACCCGAACACATCCAGGTAGTGTTTGAGAACGACACGTGATGTCCTCCTGGATAGATAATCACCGAGCTGCGCGCGATCGATCTCTGGCGTGCGAAATAACAGCTGTGCCAATGCCACGGGATCATCTGGTTGTCCCAAATTGTTAAACAGAGACACGATGGCTTGATCGGCGTCGTTGGCAAATTGCTCAACAAAGGACTGAGTGAGAGTATTGCGTGGCACACTGCGCGACTGAGGCTCTTCACGTTCGGCGCTAAACCGCAAATCGCGGAGGAGCACGACATTCTTCACGACAAATTTTCTGTCAGAGGGATTCGGCTTCGTCAGCTCGAGGAAGGCGTCCGGGTCTTGGACGATAGGCTTGGCGATGATAAAGATGTCGTTGAAGAGGAAAAGGAAACGATCCTTGACCGTATCGGAGTTGACTACCTGTAGGACAGGTGCAGCCAATAACAACTTCCGAGGCGGGTCATCGATCGCCGACGGCCAAACGGGGCTCTTTGGTCCACGTCCTAGCATCTCATCGAGACGTTCCATGATAACAACACTTTTGGAGGGGAAATCTGAGTATTGCGAAGAGGTATTTGAAGATGACTCCGAGGTAGTTGGAGGAGGATAATCGGACAAGGACGACCAAGGCTCTGGTGTGGAGGGTGGCGCAGGCTCTGGTGGTGATGGAGTGGGAGGAGATGTAAAAGTTCCCAGAGCAGAGGGCGCAGAGAGTTCGACAGGAGAAGGGGAGATACCACTGCCCGACTTGGCAATCTTGCTTGCTCGAGGCGTCTTCTGCGTGTCCTCATGCGCAGAGTTTCCATTTGGGCTGACAGGGGAAAGTTCTCCATTCTTTCC
The DNA here is from genome assembly GCA_038089495.1 of Xerocomellus dryophilus. NCBI lineage: Eukaryota > Fungi > Basidiomycota > Agaricomycetes > Boletales > Boletaceae > Xerocomellus > Xerocomellus dryophilus. The sequence continues at coordinate 17,818 of JBBPKY010000546.1, forward strand.
AAACAACAGAGTCCCATTGGTACTGCTCGTTGGCGTCCTCGACTTCTCTGGAGAACCGATATCTTCCCAATCCGAAGTCAGGTCGTTTTCCTTCTTCCACCTTAATATTTCGGAAAGGGAAGGCTTTTTGGAGGGCATAGTGGGGCGAATGGTTTGAGAAATCGGACTGAACGAGTTACTTGCCAAAGTCGGCGTTGATGATCCAAATCTATTGCTCAGCCACTTGCGGACACCCTCACGGTTGGTAGGAAGCGTTTTCAGCAGGACGGAGCCAGGCGATTGACTATGAAGCATTTGCCCACCGCTGAGGTAGTCGTGCGACGACGACGAAGGTGCGGTCGACAGAGGTGGGGAATTAAGGCTCTGGAACTTCGGAAGAAGATGAGTGTCCGACGCTTGGTGTGCAAGAACCCGATCTCGCTTGCTGTCGGGAGAGTTGGAAGGCGTGTTGCTCGAGGAGCTTGAAGGCAGCGGTATCTCGTTCTCATTCCCATGAAGAGACAGGACAATGTCCGGAGTAGACGACGATATCGACAGTCCCCGACGATTCCGGCTATTGATGCGTTGTTCCTCGAGCTTCTTGATCCCCGGGAATGGGAACAATTTAGCATCCTGGTTGTATTTGGTGAGATCGAGGTTGGAAGCCAGTGGAATCGGGGAGACGCCACTTCTCGGTGGCGTTGGCAGTGCCAGTGATTGCATCGATGTCGAAGCAGACGAAGATTGCATGACCGACTGCTGACCACCCAGAGGGTATGTCGACCCAAGCTCGTTCTTGTCCGCTTTCGGGCTTGCTAGGCTTCCTCCACTCTCCCGACTGATGCTCGAGTCCGTGTTCTGTCTTCGTTCCCGAGTAG
>JBBPKY010000547.1:7417-18666 GCA_038089495.1 Xerocomellus dryophilus
AACATGATGCTCAGTGGGAGGTTACGTGGGTTAACGTGAAGGCAACGTCGAGCTTATAATCCGGGCATGCGTCCCCTCGATCACCCACGTAGGGTAGAGGTCAAATCCCTGATGAGCGCCAACTCAGGCTAACCCTGGAACGAGCGTGATACAATGTAGTGGGGGGCACGAGTCTGATAAGCCCATTGTGACCGCACCTTGTAGCGTGTATCGTGAACGTGCTTGAGCCCAAGTGCGGCGCACGGCCATCAAGATCTTGGGGGTGTATCATGTATCATATATCATAGGCAGCTTACGGATCCCAATCTATATCAAGAGTTGCTGTGTGTAGCGGCGTAGCCTTCACGAGGCACGTAAGTTCACGGTGGCGGCGATAGCATAAATGGGGTTGTAAGGGCTGTCATGGCCAACACAACTTCAAGCAAGTAGTAACGTGTAGAACACCTGCCAGCGCTACAGGAGCTGGAAGGCATAATATTATGAGATGGATGTGAGAAGAATTCAGCCCACCTCCCTTGGCCAAGCGTAGAGGTTGGTTCCTGCCAACTTGTGTGGTCTCGGGGTCGGGCGGAGTTGTTCGGCTTCAACAAACCACGGTCACTGAACAGTAGAGCCCGATGGTTTTATCGACCAAAAACTGACAGTTCCAAATTCCAATACGAGCGTCGTCCAGCATATTTTCGAACGAAAGTCGACCTGATGTCCATGAGTGCAGCTAGAAGGGTGCCAACTCGAGCTTGTTGTGCTCGTCCGAGTCCGAGCCCGGACAATGCCATTCTTAAATTGGACCTGATACACACCGACAGACCACGGTATTGTACAGTGACGCCTATATGCTACATATTGCTTTGTACACCGCGGCGAACGAGCGCTACGTCCAATATGTTGCATAATTTCATTCTCTTTCATGCTTCTCGATCTACTATTACAATTGCAATACGAATCAGCGGGTAAGTACCTTATCCCCCACTTGAAACTCCATCATGCGGTTTCATCGTACATCAACACAGCCGGGGTTCTTTTGCGTATTCTCGTCAGCCCGTATCCAAACTAGACGTTACGCGGCGGAAACTTACCGGACTTCAGCTCCCTTGTATGACCCGTAGGCGTGAGTCAAAAAATCCCAAGATGCGTAGGAACGCTCACGTTTTCCATCCAGCTCACTTGCGCACTGAGCTCTGTCAGTCCAAACAACAAGATGACCTTGATTTCCAAAGCATAGTACAACGATCCTTCGGCGGATCGTTTCGGCGAGATCAACCTGGCCAACTTGGTAGTATCCGCGCGTACAGTACACAGCGTCGAGAATTGATCTATGACACGCCCCCTTAGACAACGCGAACGACCAGCGCGGATCACGTACCTCGCTCGCTGTCCGTCCATATCGGTTGGTCCAGGGATCCTCTATACGATGTTATAGGAACATCCAGAGAGTTACATGCCACTTGGGACGACCGACGAACAGCGAAGGTCTCTTGGAATTCTTGCTTCTCGGCGACACGCGTGCCCTTGCATGTCTCGCGTCAGCACGACGAGTACACATCATATCGCGTTTGCTCACCTTCGTTAGGATAGATGCAAAGGCGTTTGGAAGAGCCAGCTGTCCAGATGGTCCGCGGTAGATGCTCTTCTGTCTCGCACGATGTTCGCTGTCGGACATGTTATACGGCACGCTGCACTCGGTACCATAGGTCAACTTTGCGACCCTGGAAGAGACAAGGTGGTCGATATGGTAAGATATTGCACCATCCGCCACAGCTTTGTTCCTGATCTACAGGTGAGCCCGTCGTTCATGCATCATCTTAGAGTGCGTACACGTGACTGTCTGGTCGGCAGAGGCTGACATTTAGGGCTTCGAAATATCTTCGGAGAGTCGAGAACAACCACTCGCTTGCGGCAAAACCGCCTACTAGGAAGACAGACTTGAAAAGCGTCAAAGGGTAAGCGGGGTAAGTCACAAGGTTTATCATACCGTGATGGGGATCGAAGATGCTTGTTGTTGCTTCCTGAAAGCATCGATGATCTCTCTAATAGATGGTTCAAAAAGGTCTGCAACGACCTTTCTAGTGCGACCTAAGTATCCGGCCCTATTGGAGAAAGTAAACTTACCCAGAGAGCCGAAGCTGGCCTGAACGTATGTCATACTGTGGATCCTTGTCGCGGACGGTACCAAACTTTATGTACTGGGGATCCTCAGCGTTGCGGAGACGAAGCTTGGTCGTCTTGTCGAAAATATCCGTCATCTGTCTCAATATTTCTGGGTTACAATACTTTGAACCTTCCAGTCTCCCTGTGAATGTCATTAGCGTCGGCGTGCCAGTAAACGTATCTTCAAGTAACTTACTTTTGAGCAGGACGGCAGCCCTCCGCGTAACCATTACGGATCCCTGCAAGCGACCTAGTGATTGCTAAATTAGACGCTACAATCCGTGTCTGCGTACTCACATTCAGCGGGTGCAATCTCTTCAAACGACGCCGGGGACAACCTCATCGAATACGCGCTCAAATCAATCGTTCCTCCTCCAGCATCAATAACGACAACGCCCTGTTCGCGCGGTTGCTCATCCTCTTGTCCAGGATGTTCAGGAGAGATGATAGGCATCCTCGACAGCGCCTCCGACGCCAGGATGTTCGATACGCAATAGTGCAAACTCGCTTCACCCTCCGTCAGTAGGTGAACGCGATCCTGGCCCTCGGGCGTCGAAACGAGACCCGCCATTGTGGCAGCGCGTCGAATCTGTTTCTGCTGTGGTCCTTCCCACCCGTTCGGATGGGTGAGTACATACTCGATGTGGTTCTCGACCGACTTCCAGAGGTTGGTGCCATGCGAGTCTTCGACGTACTTTTGCGTGCAATAGAACAAGTAGCGCATGAAATCCGCCAGGACGTCGACAGCCGATTTTCCAAACGGAATGGGAGGGAGATCATCGTCGGCGATATGGGAAGCGGCTAGATGCTTTGCACGGAGGTGTAGCTTCCACCTAGCGACGTTACCGATCCATCGCGTCAGACCATACGGAGGGTGGTCAGGGTTGAACACGCACCACTCGAGCTTGACCCATTGCTCGTCCTCGGCTTGCTCGATGATGTGATCCTGCAGCGCCTCCGCACCAAAGGCACGAGGTGTACCATGCTGATCGTAATACACGATAGACGGTATCTTGCAATCGCCGCCTACATGCTCCTGCGCGGGATACCTTGAAGCGTTACCTCAATCAGCGTCAAGCACAAGCGTGGTCTAGCACGAGGATGGCGAACCTCGTGACACCTTGGATCTTTGGAACTTCGCCTGGATCCAGAATAGCGTACGACACACCGCTGTACGTTGTGCCCACATCGAACGCGACGACGAGCCCGCGTAAACGGCCTTGGTAAGGCTTTCGGGAGAGCATCGCACTGGCTGCAAAGGGGACGGCTAAGATTGTGACGTAATTTGTTCGCTGGCGTCGTTATGGGATGGATAATGCGCCCAAGGTGGCTCGGGGCAGCTTCGCGAGTGGGCAACGGCCTTTTATCTGAGCACCACGCATGGCAGGGCGTGAAACTGGAGGTTGGAGACGGCATTCATATCGTCAGAACCAACGTCGAGCCTCCTGGTGGAGTCGCGCTATCAGCAGCACGGTGTTGAGGTGAGGATGATAAGTTTACGCCAAGTGCTCACCACGACATGGCAACGGGCTAGCAACGCCCGGCGACCAAATGAAATACGCGAGGGGTTCCCGCACCCCCAACACAACGTGTTTGACGAGCCGTCTCTTCCCAGGAGGAAGGTGCGGCCTGCTGACCAGGGCAAGTGGCATTCCCGAGTCACACACGAGGCATATCGCACACACGCCTCTATAGCACCCCCGCCACATGGTCGCAACAAACAATCGAAGCGCTTCAAATGGCTGGCGACCAACTAGTACCACCTTGTCGCGAGCCTGAACAAGCCAGGAATCGCTATGAACTTGTCGACGTTTGCGTTTACGCCATCCAAATACTGGGTTTTTCCTATCGCATTTGCGGGTCTCCCCTGGGTCTTCTGGCGCGTCATGCGTTTACCGCCCGGCATCAAGGGCCTGCTCACGTTCGGGAAGTCGAAGGAGGAGGAGGAAAGAGACAGAGCACGCGAGGAGAGGGTAAGGAAGCTCGAGGAGTCGCTCAAGGGGGCAGTCGAAGAAAACCGGAAGCTAAAAGAGGAAGTCGCCCAGCTGAGGGCATCGCACCAGCGCGCTGTCGACGAGTCCACCACCCTCGCGCAGTCGCTCAAGCGGACGCAGGAGGACAGGGCAGCGACGCAACAGTCCCTGCGCCGCGAGGAGGACGAAAAGGGCAGAGCGCTCTCGCAGAACCAGCGTCTGACGGCCGAGCTCGGCGGTGTCAGACGCCAGCTGGACAGCAGGGACGTCGAGCTCAAGAACCTCCGGAACGAGCTCCAGCACTCGCACACGAAGCATGACGAGCTCACCACGCTCCTCGAGGCGCGCACCCGGGAACTGAAAGGCGCCCAGGTCTACCTCACGAAAGCCGACACGCTCTCTGGTGCTGAAGTTATCGCTCTGGTCGACGCTCTCAACGTCGAGATTCTGCAGACCTCTGCCTTTATCTCCGACTCCTTTGACTTTGCACGCCAGCCGGCGCACGCAGGCGAGATAAAGGAGGCCAGCACCAAGATAAGCGAGCTCATGGGCCCCACCCTGACTCATTTGCTTGGCACTGTATTGCATAGTGAGGACCCACTCCTCGTGCAAATCGCCATGCAGGGTGCAACGGTCGAGTTTTCCCGCTGGATTATCATGACTTGGGACTTTGACGGCCTCCAAGCCGAGCAGCCACTTGCAGAGATCTACAACGACATCCGTGCGACAGGTGAATTTCATCATTTCAGCGCAGCGCTTGAACTGACCACTCTGTAGAATCGCAGGCAGTGGGCGGTCGCTGGCGTGCCTTGACACGTGCACATGCACAAAAGGTAGCACAGCAGGAGGGTGACCTCCACGCAACGATGGTGGCTCACATCTCCGACACCCTTGTCATTATCCTTGTCGCCGCGGGATGCACGAAGAGCTACGAGGAAGCCTACCGCACATTCACCCAAAAGTTTGGTGAACGCATTTCCAACGTTGTCAAGATGGCGTCGCGGTTGAACAAGGCGATCGGTGAGGAGGTGACGTCGGCGGACTTGTGGCCCACAAATGCGACTTCGGGTGAAAAGTTCGACGGAGCTACCCTGGACAATTTCGAGACACACGGGGAAGACCCGGAAGGGAAGACCATACTGTGTACGACCGCACTAGGTCTGCAGAGGTCAGAAAAAGTGGTGCAGGGGGATGTCCTCGAGTTCAAGACCACGACCCTCTTGAAGCCCAAGGTGGCACTTGAATCACTAGCTGACGCGTTGGATCGAGATGAGGCGTGATTCTTCCTGTCAGAACATTCGTAGATCTACATGGATGGGGATCGTATTTTTGCCTATGGCATCAGTTTATTATATTTACCAGTGGTTTTTTGTTGATCGATAAATTATCTGGTGTAATCCACGACGATGTCACTTAACAGAAAGCAATGGATGGTACGAATGTCCTGGGTCGTAACATGTGTTCAGCCTATGGAATATGTCGAGCTGATCAGTACATATGCAAAGCCCAAAAGAATAGTCATACTAGGAGCTAGTAGGGGTATCCACCGACGGCGTATCGTCACCAGCAGCAGGAACAGTCTTCTCCCACTCTTTCAGCGCGACCTCGAAAGACTCCCAGACGGATTGACCGAGGCGCACGCCACCTAGCTCTCTATCGTCTGGCATCGGTCCGTCTTTCTGCTCTTCACTCCCCGAAGGCGTGCCGTCCGGGGTAGGTATTCGCACTTGGACTACTGCACATTCTCGGTACAAAGCTCCCGCCTTCAAGACCTCCTCCGCAGTCTCAGTGGAAGTCGTAACAGTGGAAGTGGGCGAGCTCTTGAATGGCGTCGGAAGAAAGAGCACGTGCAGTATCGACTGGACTGTAGCCTTCTGCGATTTCGTCAACAATCTCAAGAGTGGCTGCGCGACAAAATAGCTGAAGTAGACTGTCAGGAATGGCGGGGAATGAGCCCAAGAGCAACATACATGACTGTCCCGAGGATGGACCGTGGCGCTTGAGTGCCGCTCGCCTTCAAAAGGGTGGCAACGGTATCTGCGCGACTGACTCCAGGACAGACAGAGACAGCGACTATATTTGACTTTTGAACCTTGTCGCTCACGACACGGACGGTGGTCTCGTCCGTTTTGGGCAACTGGCCACCGGATGGAAGGGCATCTAGCACGCGCTGCAGATGGCGCATGAAGACGATTGTTTCGAGAGACCTCCGACCTTCCTGCTTGAATAGCGGAGCAGTCGGTGGAAGCACTTCTGTTAGGGAATACGTCAAGGATGCAGCTGCATAGAACGGATTGACGACGTTGACGATGCGGATATCACGTTCCACTGGGGCGACGAGCAGGACGGGGAGCAGCAGCGTAATCATCAAAAACGTGGCCAACGACGACGCTCGTCGAAGCTTTGCGAGTTCTGCAGGGTTGTCAGCGGCCAGGAGTGAGCCTATCGGTTGGTATTCGTGTGTGAAGACGATCGCATCCAAACGGGTGTCCTTCCCCGTGAGGAATCCAGTACAGAACGAGCGGACGGAGGCTGACGAAGATAGGTCGCACTCTTCTGCGTAAATGTGGTCGTTCTTGGTCGTAGAGCGCAGGAGGTCGACGAGAATCTCCACTTCGGGATGGTCAATTGGTTTTTGGGAGAGTGCAATGATATGTGCGCCCCGTTCAGCCAAACTTTGGATGAGCGTCAACCCGAGCGGGGTAAAGCCGCCCTGTGAACTGGCATAAAACTACGGCACTGGAGAAAAGGTGAATAGGACTCACAGTGACGAGGACTACACGCGCATGCATATCGCGCTCTCGAGTCGTCGTACGCCCTTGTGCAAAGGCGTGAACGACGGCAATCGCAATGATGGATACGATGGCATGCACATAGTACGACGAAGGCAGCAACGTATTGGCCACCGCGCCGAGTATTTTGAGGACCATCTGTTGAGTGAGGGTGGTGAGAGTTTCGCGGAGTCCAACCGTCTCGCGATCACCGTCGCGTCTGCACATCGTCAACGTCGACAATGTCGCTCAAAGTCCCAAAAGCCAACAACGTCCAGCTCTTCAAGGAAGGCTACAAGGTGCGATGGCCCAGCCATGCACACGGATCGCTGCACCAACTGACCGATCGACGACCCTGACGTTTAGCATCTGCAAGGGCTCGAGGACGCCGTTCTGCGCAACATCCAGGCCGTTTCGGAGCTATCAGATCTCGTACGGACAAGTTTTGGGCCCAATGGTGCGTTGGATGACGGCCGTCGTCCCCGGTCGTACCACTGAACCACGATAAAGGTCGTAATAAACTCCTGATTAATCACCTGGGTCGATTGTTCGTCACGTCCGATGCGGCGACCATCATCAAAGAGGTCGAAGTCGTACATCCAGCTGCAAAGCTGCTCGTGATGGCATCGCAGGCCCAGGAATCCGAGGTCCGTCTAATCCGTGCTTCGTACCAAACCACACCCTCACCATGCCCAGATGGGCGACGCAACCAACACCGTGATCATCTTTGCGGGCGAACTGCTCAAGAAAGCAGAACACCTCCTCATTATGGGGCTGCATCCGAGTGAAGTCATCAAAGGATACGAACTCGCATGTACGAAAGCGCTTGCCGAGCTCGAGAGTGCGTGCCTGTCCCAATGACGCGTCATCGAACGCAACTGACAGCCTTCCAGATCTATCGACATATAGCCTCCCCTCTCCGTTCACGCCATCTTCACTTGCAGAGGCACTCAAGCCTGCCATCGCATCAAAACAATATGGATTCGAAGATACCCTGTCTGCACTTGTCGCAGAAGCTGCACTGGCCGTCATGCCAAATAACCCAAAAAACTTCAACGTGGACAATGTACGCGTCGTCAAAATCATGGGAGGAAACCTCTCCGGCAGCCGTGTAGTACAAGGCATGGTGTTCGGTCGCGAACCGGAGGGCATCATCAAAAAAGTCACCAAAGCCAAAGTCGCCGTCTTCACTTCCGCGCTCGACATCGCCCAGACCGAAACCAAGGGTACCGTTCTCATCAAAAGCGCCGACGAAATGCTCAACTTTACCCGAGGAGAGGAGAAACACATCGAAAAGGTTCACCTCGCTCTCTTCCCTTCTATCACCGAATACTCACCTCGTGCCTTGCTAGATCTTCAAAGAGATCGCTGATTCTGGCGTCAAGGTTATCGTCGCCGGATCTTCCGTCGGCGAACTCGCCCTCCATTATCTCAACAGATTCAACATCGCCGTCCTCAAAGTCCTCTCCAAATTCGACCTCCGCAGAGTAAGCCGCGTCGTCAACGCCACCCCCCTCGCGCGAATCGGCGCCCCCACCCCAGAAGAAGCCGGCTACGTCGACGTCTTCGAGACGACGGAAATCGGTGGAGACCGTGTCACGGTGCTCAGACAGTTAAGAGAGGGCGAGGCGGGGTATGACGCGAGGACGGAAAAGACGCGGACGGCGACGATCGTGTTGAGAGGCGCGACGGCCAACCACTTGGACGACTTGGAACGCGCGATCGACGACGGCGTCAACGTGATCAAGTCGTTGCTCAAAGATCCTAGACTCGTCCCTGGAGCGGGTGCCACAGAACTCGAGCTCGGAAAACGCGTGGACGCGTATGGGAGCGGGCTCAAGGGCCTCGCCCAGCATGCCGTGAAGCGGTATGCGACCGCACTGGAGGTCGTTCCGAGAACGCTTGCAGAGAATGCGCTCGGTGGTGCGGAGGGCAACGAGGTGCTTAGTCGACTCTGGGCAAAGCACGAGCAAAAGGGCGGAGAGGCCTGGGGTGTCGATGTCGAGGTACTCGCATTGCATGGCTCCATTCACCCGTTACTAATTGCAGGACGCCAGGCCGAACGGGATGGTACGCTGGTAGCCACCGATTACAAGATTCTCGATTCCCTCGCTGCAAAGTCATGGGCTATAAAACTTGGAACGGAGGCTGCAGTCTCGGTGCTGAGCGTGGACAGCATTATCATGAGCAAGCCTGCCGGCGGACCCAAGGTACCCCAACAAGCGGGCAACTGGGATGAAGATGACTAGACTGGTATCATTTGATGGGACAAGTTTAGCTAGACTGCAGTACGATAATAAATTTCGTGCCTGTTCCGACTACTAATGGATGAACTGATGATGGGCCAACTTGTCGGGTAAACCTACGGCACAGTGGGGGGCACAACATCGCTCTCTCCTCGCCGGGTGGGAACCATCCACTCCAGAACGGTAGACATCTTCGGACGCACCTCCGGATCCCGCTTCATAAGTCGTCCGGCTATCTCGAGGAGTCTCGTGCGATCTGCCGAGGGAGGACAGCATGCACACAATTCTTCCAACGTTCTGCCGCAACTCCATAGATCGGCGAGCATCGGCTTGTACTGTCCCTTGCGAACCTCGGGAGCAATGTAATCTTCCGTACCGATAACCCCACTGTATGTGGCATCTGGGCCACTGACACGAATGGAGACGCTAAAGTCGATTATGGACAGACGCCCGCCTTCTGCAGGAATGACGACATTCTGCGGTTTCAGATCCATGTGGGCGACATTGTGCTCGTGCATGAACGCGACCGCTTCGACGAGCTGTAGGGCCACAGACCACAATTGTTCGTTGAGATTATCCAACGACGTCAGCCAACCACCAGCGACAGGCATTGATATCACAGTGCCTCCTTCAACAGGCCAGAATCGAACACCGGAGATCGTGTGGTTTGACGGTGACTCGATCTCCGTGAGGTATTGGAGAACCTTGACCTCCGTCTCTCGTTCCACGAACTTAAGGTATCCATGCGTGTCGTCAGTTTTGTCCGCGATCACGGCAAGTTGAGGATGCTAGGACAAGCGTTAGCCGAAGTACCACCGAAGACAAGAACTCGCACCCCCCATGGGATGAATTCGATCTTGTAATTCATCTGGTGCAGAACGTTTTGGATATCCTCGGCCTCGAAAACACCCAGGTTGTCTTCGTCTTGTTGACTGTCTGTCCCTACACTTGAGTCCGATGTCGTCTTTTGGTGTTCGGTTGAGGTGAGCGACAGAACTTGATCCGCGGCAACCTGGATGTCCCGAAGGCTCCCTTTCTTGTCCTGATCCAGGTCACCAGCCAATACAGTGATCTGTGTCGCTAGATTGTACATCTCACGCAGAAAATCAGCCTGCTCGTCCACCACTTGGAGGTCGAAGTCTTTCTGATGAATGGACACCTGTGCATTTCCTTGAATAGCTCATTACGACAATACCGTGAACACCGACCGGCTTATTATCTTGTCCCTTGCCATCGCCGGTTTGCATCACGATGTACCGAGACACAACCATGTCAGCACCGAAATAGATGGCCACTACGAAAAATCTTTTCTTCGAGACAGATTGCAAAAGAAAATTCCCCGCACGGGCAAGAGCAATCGCTTCAATAAGCATTCGGCAGCGGTCCGGCTCCTTCTTATCCGATATCACTTCGGAGATGACGAACGGAATCTCAAACTGAGAGACGACCATCCAGTCACTTCTAGGTGCGAATTTCCGAAAGGCATTCCGAGCTGACGTCGTCTCTACAAATACCGGAAAACTCCACGATTTCTCCCTGAAAATTTGTAGGTGATAATGACATATGAACGCCAATCAGTACCTACTGTTGGTATTTGAAGCCGCGAGAATCGTCGTGGATCTCGGAGAAGAACGGAGGCTGAATGAAGTAAACAGTGAAGTTGCTTGCCTTGAAAGACGAAGAAGTATTGTGGGTGATCATCGACACGTCCTCATCGAAACACCGGAGAAGGTGATAAAACGCTGCAAATTCTCGATCGTTGACCACCGTCTGCGTCCCCGTAGCCCTACGCATACTCATGATGATCATGGGGCCTGAGAAGGCGTTTGAGGCGACCTCGTATGCTGAATATCAAATCTCTGATGTGGGAGCGACGTGTAAAGACACGGTTAAACTGCGTCCGGTAGCTAAGCGCATTTTGAAAATCCCATTTCTGCGTAACATTATCGGTTGCCTGGAATAATCCCGTATCAACTTCTGGAGGATGTCACAACACATAAGGCACATACCCGATACGGGCGTGGCTGCTCCAGAGCATGCTGAATCTCCCTGAATGCAGATGCCAGACGACCGACGTCGGCCGTGAGGATGCCACCCTGCAAATTCCTCTC
>JBBPKY010000548.1:0-18610 GCA_038089495.1 Xerocomellus dryophilus
TTGAAAGATGCATTCAAAATGCTAGGTACAAACTTTTTATAGTCCGGGAATTGCCCAGGACTGTGTAGCTATGATGTATAAGGTTCAGTGAACTCTAAAAATGAATCTGAAATGATAAAAAACAACAAAAATGTCAAAATGGGTTATTCTGAAGGAGGTACCGTTAGTCCGACCGGACTAATGCAAGTCCGGACCTCTGGAGTCCGGACTACTGGTGAATGGGCTCGGAGTGGACCGGTCTAACTTGGACATGCAGTCCAGAGTTGTTAGGAAAGGTCCAGAAAGGCTCGATACGAACCTAGAGCTGGAATGAGCTCTACAGCGGAGTTCAAGGTCAGTTTTTTTTTGTTCCAGCTGGCGCCAGTGAATATGCTCTGCTTCGTTATGCTTGTTATGACTTCTTTTCTTTTCACCTTCGTTGAAAGTTCTATCCCACATTCTCACTTGTTCTAGAACCTTCTTCCCATTCCTGCGGAACGTCCTACACCTAAACGTGGTTTCCTTTCCTACACACCACGCATGGTAACCATTGTCCTGTTCCCTCTTACCTTTCATGGACGTCTTTTTCCCTTCTCGCATTACTCAACGCAGCCTCACCCCTTCTATCGTACGAGCCAAGCGTTACCACTTATATCCATCTTAGCTTATACGCTACGAACACTGCTTGGTCCGTGCGCTGCATCTCCATCTATTTAAGTAGACAACCTTTTGCATGTACTCTCTAACTTTGACCTGCTCAATCTACCTTGAAGCAGAACCCCGGGATCTCTCTAAGTCATCGCCTTACTTCTGAGTAGGCGCTCTCCATCTTACCACGTTCATCGCAATATCCTTGCAATTCCTTTGTCTGTCTAGGGAAGTCCCTGACAACCTTGGTCCTTGTCTGTTGAAGGATACCACCTCAACGTCCAACCCTTGCTCATTGAAGGATACCATCTCGACGCTGAAGTCCTTGTTACTTTGAGCCTACGTTAGTCCCTACCCGGGCCTAGCGTAACAAAAGGTCAAAGTTCTCTTGCACGGAGCTACCACCGTTGTAGTCTCCCACCATTGCTCATAGAACCCCTCGTCCCTCTCGTTGGTTCACATCACGAGAACCCACCCCTGCAGAATCTTCTCCCGAACCGTCCCGATCGAACATTGAAGAAAAATCCCTTGATCCTGATACTTTGCTTCTTTCTACCCAGGAAGAAGACCTCACCCGGGAACTCTCTCATCAGTTCTCCACCAGGTTATCGCTCCCATGAGAACCTACACCACCTTCTCCAACCCCGACCGCCACCGCCCCACTCTTTCCCCTACTGCCACTACCACCCCCCACCCCACTCCTATCCCATTTTCCCCTGCTGACTAACCCCATGTCGTCCAAACCCACTGAACTCCGTATCGGAGTCCCCAAAGCCTTTGATGGTTCTTATGAGAAAGCCATGCCCTGGCTCAATTCCGTTCAATTCTACCTCCTTGTCAACCAAGCAGTCTATAATGACGATGCGAAGCAAATCGCTTTCGCCCTCTCATACATGACCAAAGATTCTGCCCAGACCTGGGCCGCCACTTACCAACAAGCTGCCATTTCTGGCACTACCATCTCCCTCAGATCTTTTGCTGACTTCATTTCCAAATTCGAGAAGTCCTTTAAACACCACAATGTCACTGGCAACTCCATTTCCTGGCTCTCGACTAAACACATGATCAAGAATTCCAAGAACAACTTGTACTCTCCTTCCCTCGTCGAGTACATCTCCTCCTTCAAAAACAACATCGCCCTAGCTGGCATCTCTGATGAGAACATCCTAATCAGATACTTTTCTGCTGGCATTTCCCCTGCACTTATGCGCCGCATCATGTCCATGGACACCGTACCTACCAAAGCCGAAGAATGGTACAACAAAGCTGTTTCCTTCCAGACCCAATGGGAACGCACCGAAGAGATCACCAAGAGGAATTCAAAAACCTCTTACCAAACGTACCATTCTTTCTCCACCCCTGCCAAAACGCGCAACCCCAATGCTATGGATGTTGACGTCATCAAAGTGTTCAAACTCACCCCCGACGAGTGCAAATGCTGCATAGAGAAGAAACTTTGTTTCCGCTGTCGCAAACCAGGCCACACTAGTACTGCCTGTCCCACCTTTGCCCAGAAACCTGGTCCCACTGTCAAAAAGGTGGAAAGCAAAGAACTTCCCAAATTGGAGGATATTGATGACGATGATGAAACGGTGCAACCCATCACCCTGGATTTTTGAATGGGAGGACTTCTTCGACGCAAGTACCTCCTCCTTCCCCTAGTGCCAATGTATCAGTAAAAGCTATGCAATCCATGCAAATTCCTTTGAAACTGATTGTTCCCATGCACTCCTTGAAAGCTGTTGAAACCCAAGCACTCGTCGATAGCAGCGCCAGCATCAACTGCATTGATTGGGGCTTTGTTCGAAAACATCGCCTACCCATCTCTCATCTTGAAAAACTCCTCCGAGTTTGAAACACTGACAGCTTAGCAAACTCTAAGGATATCATCCGCTTCACCTCCACTCTATTTATCGAGATAGGAGGTATCAATCAACAAGTAACCTTCCACGTCACTAATCTTGGAAGCGAGAACGTCATCCTTGGACTTCCTTGGCTGAAGGAAGTCAACCCCTCCATCAATTGGGCCAAGAAAACCCTCTTCCTCGACAAAGCCGTCGACCAATCTATGAAACTCTTCGTTGTCTCCTCTACTGAAACCAAGCGGTATGAATCCTGCTTCACCCGTCCCTCTGATCATCCCCCTCATCATGTCAATGTCCACCTTGTCATCAAAAACCACCTCCACTCCTACAATGGATGGAGGACAGAAAACCAATTCGTCGGAGACACCATCCGAAAAGCCACCCTGGATCGTGTAGTCCGAAGCGGGTCTCACTTTATCCCCCTTGGTTCTCCCCTTGTTGCTAAACTCACCACCGCCACTGAGCTTGCCACCGCTGCTGAAAAGGCAAAACCCAAGAAAACCCTTTTCCCAGAATATGCTGAATTCGCCTCAGTGTTTTCCAAGGAAGCCAACAACCACGTTCCTCCATCCCACCCCTACGACCATGAGATCAACCTCGATGACTCCTTTGTCCCGAAAATTGGGAAGGTCTACCCCTTATCCCCCGAAGAACGCCAGGCTACCGAAGCATTCATTGAAGAAAACCTTGCTTCCGGAAAGATCCACCCATCGAACCCCCCCCAGGCCTCCCCCTTCTTCTTCATCAAAAAGAAGGACAGTAGACTACGTCCCTGCCAGGACTACCAATACGTTAACGAACACACTGTTCATGATGCCTACCCTCTCCCATTGATCTCCGACCTCATTGACAAACTGCGAGATGCTAAGGTCTTCACCAAGTTCGATGTTCAATGGGGGTACAATAATGTCCATATCAAAGATGGACATCAGTGGAAAGCTGCCTTCGTTACCCACAAAGGCCTCTTCGAACCCACAGTCATGTTCTTTGGCCTAACCAATTTCCCCGCTACCTTCCAACAATTCATGAACGATTCTTTTCGTGATATGATCACTGAAGGATGGCTCGTCATCTACATGGACGACCTCCTTATTTTCTCCCCTGACGAATCCCTTCACAAAGAACGCACCAAATGCATCCTCAAATGCATGGAGGAATTAGACCTCCACCTCAAACTTGAGAAATGCACCTTTGCCACTTCTGAGGTTGAATACCTCGGAATGATTGTTAAACCCGGTCAACTCGCCATGGATCCCATCAAGCTCGATGGAATTGCCTCCTGGCCTACTCCTACTAAAGTCAAGGATGTTAGATCATTCCTTGGCTTTGCCAACTTCTACCGTCATTTCATCCCTGATTACTTCAATGTTGCTCGTCCTCTCATTGATCTCATCAAAAAGAATCTCACCTGGGACTGGATGCCATCCTGCCAAGATGCCTTCAACATCCTTAAATGCCTCTTCCTCACCAAACCTGTCCTCCACCTACCTGATCTCTCTGCCCCCTTCGCCATTGCCACTGACGCCTCAAAGTATGCTTCTGGTGCCATTCTCCTCCAAACTGATTCAAACGGCGATTGGCATCCCTATTCCTACCTTTCCCAGTCGTTCTCTTCCGCAGAACGAAACTACAACATCTACAATAGAGAACTCCTTGCAGTCATCCGTGCCCTTAAGTCTTGGCAACAATATCTCCACAGTTCTCCATTTCCTGTCCAGGTCTTCACTGACCATAAAAACCTCACATACTTCTGACAACCCCAAAACCTCAACTGATGCCAGGCCTGCTGGTTCTTCGACATCTCAGACTTCGACCTCAAAATCATCCATGTCCCTGGTAAACTTCTCGCCAGCCCTGATGCCCTCTCCTGCTGACCGGACCTCCTTTCAAAGGAGGATTCTGACAACAAAGGTGTCACCCTTCTCCCACCTTCCCTTTTTATTAACCTCATCAACACTGCCCTCTCCATCCGCATTAAATCCACCTCGACAAATGATTCCCTTGTTACCCAAATCCTCCAGTCCATACAGGAGAACATTCCTTTTCCCCTCCGTTCCTGCCTTGCCAACTGGAAAGTGGAAGGTGGCATTCTCACCTACAAGGGCTGTGTCTATGTTTCCCCTGAAGACTCCCTTTGACACACCATTCTCCACCGCTGCCACAATCACGAGTCCGCTGGTCACCCCGGCTTCCTTAAAACTTGCCAACTTGTCACCACTGAATTCTGGTGGCCCGGTCTTGCCACCTATGTCTGCCAATACGTCGAAGGCTGCGCTATATGCCAGCAAAACAAAGTTAATACCCACCCTACAGTTCCCCTGCTCACTCCTATTAAATCCGCTGCCACTCGCCCTTTTCAGCAAATGTCCTGCGATCTTATTACCGATCTTCCCCTTTCCAATGACTTCGATTCCCTCTTGGTCGTGGTCGACCATGGGCGTACTAAGGGGGTAATCCTTTGCCCTACTAAGAAAACCATCACTGCTGAAGGGATAGTGACCCTCTTTTTCCACAAAGTTTACCTCTGTTTCGGACTTTTTGACAAAGTCATCTCTGATCGGGGCCCTCAGTTCACCTCGGCCTTCGTCCGAGAACTAGGAAAACTCCTGAAATACGACCTCTCCCTTTCCACCGCATACCACCCCCAATCCGATGGTGAAATGGAACGTGTCAACCAAGAAGTTGAGACTTATCTCCGCATCTTCTGTGGCGCAAACCCTGCCTCATGGTCTGATTCTATCTCCCACACCGAGTTTGCCCACAATCACTGCATGCACTCTGTCACCAACCAATTCCCATTCTATCTCATGATGGGATATGAACCCTGTGCCCTTCCTTCAGTGATCGCTGACACTTCCATTCCCACAGTAGAATCCCGTCTAAACTCCCTCTCCGCCGCCCACAACGAAGCCCTCGCTGCCCATGAGCTTGCTCATCAGGTCATGTCCTCTCGCTCCTGCCGTGGTTTTAAACCATTCTCTAAGGGCGACAAAGTTTGGCCTGAAGCCAGAAACTTGAAATGACTCATATCTAACCTGAAATTCGCCCCGAAACGCGAAGGACCTTTCGTCATCATGAAAGTCTTATCTCCTATTGTATATCAACTCTGCCTTCCAAAGACCTGGAAGATCCACCTGGTCTTCCATGCTTCTCTTCTAACTCTGTATAAAGAAAACTCCGTCCACGGGAAGAACTTCCCTGTGCCACCCCCCAACCTTATCGATGGGGAAGAAGAATACGAAGTCGAGAAGATCATCCGCCACTGGGGATCCCCAAAATCCTGTTCCTTCCTGATCTGATGGAAGGGATACTCCGCCAAAGAAGACTCCTGGGTCCCAGAGCAGAACTTGAAACATGCAAAGTCCGCCCTCACGTCGTATAAGAAACTTCACCCCTCCACATTTCCTTCCTCACCCTCCTCTTGCTGAAACCACCATGTCCCCAAATGCCTCCACTGCCATCTCTTCGATCTCTACAGTTTTGTCTCTCCATGATACTATTGTCAATGACATTTCTCGTCCTTCGTCTACTGAACCCCAGTCCGGCTAGGGCCCATCTCCCACTCCTGAACCAGATAGTTTTCCTCCTGTGTCTCTGGCTACAATTGCTACTCCTATTCATTCTGTGACCATTTCCCTTTACGCCAACCGCCTTCGCGACGACTTTCCCAACTCCCCAGACATCCATTGCCTCTCCACTTATCTTCACGACATGTCCTTTTCTGTTGCCATCAACTCCTTCTTAGATATGGGCTCCCCCCTCTTTGCCTTATGACGTGCATTCTTAAAAAACTCCCACCTTTGTCTCCTTTCCACCAATCTTACCGACTCCCCCCTACAAGCTATGCACAGCTGCATTATTAGGGAGGTCTACCGTGACATAGAAGGATCCCTTCTTATGACGATGTACCAGCTTGGAATGCTGGAATTCCTTGACGACATTGACTGCTATATGCAAGAACTTGCCCAACGCTGCTCCCCAGATTCAACCCTTTCCTTTTTCACTGCCCTGTCCTCCCATGTCTCCTTCGTAACTGCTCCTTCCACCAGAACACCCTCATCCATCTCTACCTCGTCCTCTCCGCTCAACACCAAGGAGGAAGTGGTCTATCAACACATCAAATCTTGATGGACTGGCGGCCACAAGATGGTCCCTCTTCCCCATACCCATCCGTGTTACCATCAGGCTTGTTTTTCTTGCCATTGTCTTGGCCACGTCTGCACCGCCTGTCCTGTGTACCAATACCCCACCTGCCTTAGGTGGCAACCCAGCCACACCCAACAGTGCTGTCTACTCCATCACCTTCCACCACCACCTTCACCCTCTACGTTGTCCCCTTTGTTGTCCTGTCGCTCGTCCAGATCCACTGGACGCCCTCGTCCTCCACCTACCTTGTCACCCACTCGCCACCCCTCTGGAAGCACTAGACGCTCCCCTGTCCCCATTCCTCCTCCTCGCTGCTCCCACTTCCTATATCCTTGCCCAACCCGCTGTCCCTCTGTTTGAGAACAGTCTCCCGTCTCTGATGTATATGAGGACGACAATGCCCTTGGATGGGACCAGTTCCCCAGCGAGGCCCAGAGCAACATGTGCGATTCCCCTTGCGGCTCGGTCCACAGATATTGAGAAGACTGTTTCTTTTCGTTGATGACTCAAGGTCTAGTAGGGGGGTAATGTTACAACTTCTTTTCTTTTCACCTTTGTCGAAAGTTCTATCCCACGTTCTCACTTGTTCTAGAACCTTCTTTCCGTTCCTGCGGAACGTCCTACACCTAAACGTGGTTTCCTTTCCTACACACCACACATGGTAACCATTGTCCCATTCCCTCTTATCTTTCACAGACGTCTTTTTCCCTTCTCACATTACTCAACGCAGCCTCACCCCTTCTATTATACGAGCCAAGTATTACCACTTATATCTGTCTTAGCTTACATGCTATGAACACTGCTTGGTCCGTGCACTGCATCTCCATCTATTTAAGTAGACAGCCTTTTGCATGTACTCTCTAACTTTGACCTGCTCAATCTACCTTGAAGCAGAACCCCGGGATCTCTCTAAGTCGTCGCCTTACTTCTGAGTAGGCGCTCTCCATCTTACCACATTCATCGCAACGTCCTTGCAATTCCTTTGTCTGTCTAGGGAAGCCCTGACAACCTTGGTCCTTGTCCATTGAAGGATACCACCTTGATGCTGAAGTCCTTGTTACTTTGACCCTACATTAGTCCCTACCCAGGCCTAGCGTAACACCTCATGCACTTTGGTCCCTTTCTTGTTGGCTGAGTCTGGAGTGGACTCGTGTATGTAACAATATTTATACTGATCTATCCACTCCTCACGAATGAGGTTCTCAGCAGTTTCAACCCATTCATCTTCCCAGTTATGTGTGTGAAAGTACTCGAGCTTGATACCAGGGTAAAGGACTGGGAGGAAGTCTTATCAATCCTGCGTTTTGCTGTCAGGACATTTGTACATACCCATCACAATCCAGTACACATTTGAGTTGTCTGTAATCTTCCAGTAGCAGCCCATTTTGTTGTGAGCAAGTTGCATGGCTGCAACAATGGCTGGATCAAGATCTTGCTGCAATTTTGAGTCAAGGTGATGGTCAAGCAGCATGGTGCTTCAGATTCGTTGTGGAGGATCTATTCTTCAAATCCTGGTACTGGTGCACGCTGTTATAGTTCTCCTCCTGTGCAGTAGTATGTTTCTCTTTTCCCTTACTCGTCATATTTGCTCCGGCCCTGGTATGTTTTCTTCATGCTGGTTTTACTATCTTCAGCTCTTTGATGGTACCAGTGTATCTCTCTTACTGTTATCTTAAGCCCCACGCTGTTCTACTTTACTACCAGAAGGGGATATGTTTATTCTTGCCTTGATTCTCATGGACAGCCTCATCATTCTAGATGGTTTTATCACACCATCTACAGTACATGTTCCTGCTTAGTCATAGTTTACAACTTGTTCCATGGAATTCTATGCTTACACGTCTCTTAGTATAAGTACTTCACTGCCATGTACATTATTCTCCATTCTCAATCTGTGCAATCTAGTATATCCTTTGGAATCCTTAAGCCACCTGCTTAAGTCTTGACCCTCAACCTTCAACTTAGATCTAGTATTTGTCTTGACAATACTGAGTCTCTCCATGAGTACCTCCATCGAGACAACCCTTGTACGCTCGATTCCCTTTGGGTACATCTCATGTAACAAAAGATCGAGAATCTCCCTCTGTCCCTCCTATCCAGGAGCAGGACCATCCACCCTTGAATCATTGCATCCCATTGATCATTGAGAAGAGCCTATGGGCTTTACTGCCACTCCAACGATAAAGAGGAAGAGCATCCCTCTCCTTCTCAGAACCCAGAACCTCACGGACAAAGAAATCCCCACATTCCCCCTGTACTCTTACATCCAACACCTAGTGCCACCCCTGCCCCACAAAACCCAGCCCCAGTCTACCCAGTCTACCCAGCACCACCATCACCCATGTCTATTCAGTCCACCAAGCTCAAGGCAGCCCTCCCCGCCGATTTCCCCAAAGAACCCAAAGACGCAATGCATTGGATCAAGGCCATGAAGGCCTATTTCAAAATTAACCCCACCCTGTATGGCACCAATGAATGCCAGGTCACTATCACCTTGAACAAGATGAGAAAAGGACGTGGCATCAAATTCTCAGAAAACTGGCTAGATATCCTCAGCAACTCCTCCATTGATGCCAAAGAAAAGACCTTCGATAAGTTCATTGAGAACTTCACCTCCACCTTTTGCCCTTTCAACCTCAAAGCCACCTTGCGCTACGACCTTTCTAAACTCGTACAGAAAACCACCAAACGCTCTGATGGAGTCATTGATGATGGCTTCCAACATTACATCACCGAGTTCCAGAACCTGTCTGCCAAGGCAGGGATCACCAACAATGCCATCCTCATTGACCAGTTCTCGCTGGGATTAGACCAGCAACTCACTACCATGATTCTATCCATGTCCTCCATTCCCACCACCATCTCCAAATGGATTAAACAAGCCAAGACTTTTCACGCCCAGAAAATGAGGATTCTTGCCCTCAAGTCTGGAAGATCCCCCACCACGTTCCATAATCCTCGCCCACCTCGTGACCCCAACGCCATGGACATCGATGCTGTAATCCTAACCAAGCTTACCCCCACTGAACACACCAAATGCATCAGGGAAGGGAGATGCTTTTGTTGCCAAAAGGCTGGGCACAACACCACACAGTGCAACAACATTCGGAACCTTCCACCCAAGTTTACCCCTCATCCCCAAGCAGTTCGCTCCACTGAAACTCTGAGCTCCTCGACTCCTTCGTCCTCTCAGACCACACCCACTCCCTTTGCCATAGACACCTTCATCAACACCCTGAAGACTCAGGGGAAGAACAAGGGAGAGATACTCCAAGTCCTCTAGATGTGTTTCAAAGAGCCTAAGGAGGAAGTTTCTTTTGTCTCTACCATGGATTTTTGAAATGAGAAGTCGCTTCGACATCGCCTTCTCATACCTCCCCTCATGTACTTGTAGCTCCCACAAATGAAAGAACCCTGCACTTTCCTGTCAAGCTACTCATTGGAGGACAAACCGTTGTAAAACACGAAAGGTGACTGTGTGGGTAAGTCAATCTAAAGGGTGTGGGGGAATCTGCAGGTGCAATATGCTCGTCCCCAAAGAGGGTCAGAGTTGGTAAGTGAAGTCCCAGGTTGAGGGAAGCAAGGGGAAAGGAGATACTAATGGTCCGACGCTAGTCCGGACCGTGGGAAAGTAGAGCGGACGAAGTCCGGATGGTCGGGAGCATCAGGAAGAAGTGGAGGAGTGGTCGACGAGTTCTGTGGTGAACTCGGACGTGCGGAAAGTCAATAGATGGTTGGTAGAACAGTCAGGAGTAACTCGAAAGGTCCAAAGATGCATTTAAAATGCTAGGTACAAACTCTTTATAGTCCGGGAATTGCCCAGGACTGTGTAGTTACTGTGAATAAGGTTTAAAGAACTGTAAAAATGAATCCGAAACGTTAACAATCAAGCGAAATGTCAAAACAGGTGCTTTTAGAGAAGGGACCGTTAGTCCAACCGGACTAATGCAAGTCCGGACCTCCGGACTCCAGACTACCAGTGAATGGGCTTGGAGTGGACCGGTATAACTCGGACATACAGTCCGGAGTTGTTTGGAAAGGTTTGGAAAGGTTTGGAAAGGCTCGATATGAACCAAGAGCTGGAACGCGCTCTACACCGTCAAAACCACTGCCCTTGTAGATTCCAGGGCAACTGGAAATTTCATTGATTTAGGACTATTATCCCTAGCCAACTTTCCTCTAAAGAAACTCCCTGAACTGATCAAAGTGTTCAACATTGATGGAACCATCAACCACCGAGGAACCATTAAGTGGAAAGCTCAAGCTCGACTTGCTCTCCCCCAATTCCCAGAAACCTTGGAACTCATGGTCCTTGGCCTAGGACGCAAACAGATAATTCTGGGAATGCCTTGGTTACAATCCAAGAACCCTCACATCGACTGGAGAAAGAAGATCTTAACTTTCTGAGACCTCCCCTCTCTTAACAACAAAGATCTCTCCCCTCAGAGATATCTACTCCGCTGGATATGTATGGATGCAGACATGGAACTCGGACGCCTTTGTTCCCAAAGGTATTCACCAGAGGATGTTGCATCTCTTAGTGAGTACCTCCCCCCAGTGGAACCATACTGCAAACACCTCAATAAAATTACCATTGCCATCCAACTGGCATGAGAGACAAAACCCTCTGAACCCATTCTTCCTGAATGGTGCAAAATTTTTGAAGACATATTTTTGGAACGTACTCACAATCAACTTCCCCCTCACTGTCCCTATGACCACATCATTGAACTTAAGGAGTCCTTCGTTCCCAAGGTCACCAAAGTATATCCCCTTAATCCAAAGGAACAAGAAACTTGCAAGACATTCATTGATGAATACCTCAAGACTGGACGGATCATCCCATCAAAGTCTCTCCAAGCTGCCCCATTCTTCTTCATCCCTAAGAAGGATGGATCCCTACACCCCTGTCAGGACTACTGACACCTAAATGCTCACACTGTCCAAAATGCCTACCCTCTCCCCTTAATCCCTGAACTCATCAACGACATGAGAGACTCTATCTTATTCATCAAGTTTGATATATGGTGGGGATACAACAATATCCATATTCAAGAAGAAGACCAATGGAAAGCTGCTTTCATAACTCCCTTCAGACTCTTCAAATCTACAGTCATGTTCTTCGGCTTCTGTAATGCGCCCTCCACCTTCCAGTCATTCATGAACCACATTTTCGCTGATATGATTGCAGAACGCTGGCTCAAGATCTATATGGACAACTTAGGTATCCACACACAGAATGACCTCGCCCTCCACCACAAATGAACCCTCCGCATTCTGTCCCGCCTATATGAACACGGGCTTTCTCTCAAACTATCCAAGTGTATAGTACCTTTGATGTGCCACAAATTGAGTACTTGGGCATGATTATCAGCCAAGGAATGGTCAAAATGGACCCTACCAAACTCTCAGCCATCCATGAGTAGAAACCCCCAACCTCTGTGAAGGGTATTCGCTCCTTTCTTGGATTTGCGAACTTTTATCACAAATTCATCGCAAATTTCTCCCATGTCATTGTCCCCCTCAATCTCCTAACCAAGAAAGACCAACCCTGGTTATGGACAAACCTCCAACAACACGCCTTTGAGACCCTCAAAAAAGCTTTCACCTCTGGACCTGTGCTCTGCATTCCCGACGTCTCTCGCCCCTTTTCCATCATGACCAATGCATCCCTCCTGGCTGTGGGTGCTATCCTCCTCCAACCTGACATCAATGGCGACCTTCACCCCTGCACTTATTACTCTCACACATTCGCTCCAGTGGAGCGGGACTATGATATCTATAACTGAGAACTCCTCACAGTTATCCTAGCCCTTACTGAATGGCATCAATATGTCCAAGGGACCTCATACCCTGTCACCATTATCACCGACCATAAGAATCTCTCGTACATCAAAGATCCTTGCAAATTGTCCCATTGCCAAGCTCGTTGGTCTTTATTCCTCTAAGATTTCGACATCATTTGGAAAGTACTACCTGGCGCTAAGTTAGTCCCAGCAGACACCCTCTCTTGCTGCGATAACATCAACACCTCTGGAGACAACACCAATGCTTTGTTACACGAGGTGTATCCAAAGGAAGTCGAGCATATAAGGTCTTGTCTCAACAGAGGTACTCACAAAGAGACACAACATCGTCAAGACAAGTTACTAGGTCCTAGATCAAGACTTAAGTGAGTAACTTAAGGATTCCAGAGAATACACTATATTGCGCAGATCAAGAATGAGGACTAAGTTACATGGCAGCAAGGTATTTATACCAGAGGACACGTAAGCATGGAAAGTGATAGAAGGAGATAGAAACAACACGTAAGCAAAGAACCCTCTGGAACATGATGGAAATGTGATGAGTAATCGGGGAAACATAACTAGTATGAGAGAACTAGTTAGAGGAGATATGCTGTCCATAAGCAAAGAGATAAACAGATATACCCCTTCCAGTGGGACTAAGAAGGAACGGCGTGAGGTAGTTACAGAAGAATAAAGAAAACATTAGCCCCATCAAAGAGATGGAGACAATGGGTCCAGCGAAGGGAAAATATACCCGGGCCAGCGATGGCACAACGAAGAAAGCAAAAGAGAAATACACATCCATGGAGGAGCAATATCATAACATTACCCCCTTCGTACAGTTGAACCCCTGGTTCGACCAAAATTCCCCTAGGGGCATCCCTATCCTGAGTTCGAAGGGACCCCAAAAATATGGGTGGCCTGTTCAGGGGAAAGAATCTCCAATGGGCAATCGTCAGTGATGTGACCTCCTGTATCACAACAAGAACAGATCCGGGTAGGACAAAATTGGGCGGAATGACCCCATCTGCTACAAACATCACATTGGACAGTGAGACAAGCAGATTGGGGATGTCCAGGAGTAGAAACGTGACAGTGAGGGCAGATGTAGTGGGGGCAATTCTCTCGGTAGTGACCGTGACCATGGCACTGAAAGCATTCGGTAAGAGCTGATGCAGGAGGATGAGTGATAGGAACAGACAAAAGTCATTCGGGGGTAGAGAGGATTGGTTGATTGTTACCGATTCGAACAATGAAGGAACGATTATGGTTGACAGCGTCTTTGTCCAGTCCATATTCCAGATTCACTGCGGTAAGAGAGGAGATGGTGTCAGAGGGAGCAGGGGAGGAGATTCGAGAAAGCAAAGTGGTGGTAGGCAACGTGGGAGTGGGAACAGGCAAGGGAGGGGGTGATTGGTTTGGAAGGAGTTTAAACTGGGAGGTGTAATGATCTCTTTGCTCCCTGGTCATGGAGAGAAAGATACGGCGAAAGGTTGGGTAGAGGAGAGTAGGAGGCAATTGTTCTACAAAAGAGTGAAAGCCATGAAGATAAAGGATGGTAAGGACTCAGTCGGAAAGGCCAGAGAGACGGAGATGGAAAGGGACTCCAAAATCATCCTCGAAGTCACAAGAGGTAGACAGCGTTTGATATCGCTGGAGGGAGGTTGTGTCGTGGAAGAGGTGGATGAGTTCTTGGCAAATAAGATTCTCATCATAAAGGGGGAGGTCCTCAACAGCACGAAGGAGGACCAGGTTTGCGATGATGGCAGTGTAGAGCATATGGGCAGCGGAGATGGGTAGTAAGATGGGTGAGACCCGTCGCAAACCTAAGGGGGAAGACAAAGGCGAGGAAGAAAGAGACGAAGAAGAGGTGGAAGAAGATAAAAACGACATCGTTATCAAAGATAAGGCTGAGAGACATTCACTAGGGGGGTACTTTACGTAGAGACACCACTTCCTAGGAAGAAAGGGAACAGGGGAGAGTGGGAGGATTAAGAGATGCCATGAGTTTTCTTATAGTCTGAGAAGATTAGGGGAGCGTGACGGAGATTACTTTCGGGTTCCCAGGTGTTTTTGGATGAGGGATAGCCTTTCCACGCAGTCAGGTACAGGCAGCAGCCAGGAGAGCCCTTGTGGGAAACGATATGGTCAACTTCGTACTCCTCTTCAGCTTCAATGACGTCAGGAGGAGGATGGGAGGAGGGACCATGTGCATCGGTTTGACGATAAGAAGACAAGAAAGAGGCATGGAATATATCGTGGATTTTCCATGAGGTTGGAAGTTGCAGTCAGTAGGTAAGGGGAGATAGTACCTGACTAATTTCAAAAGGGCTATGGCGTTTGAGGGCAAGTTTCCTGGATGGATAGGGAATGCGGAGGTTGGTCGCTTCAAGCCAAACTTTATCTCCGACCTTCCAGGGGGAGAACTGCTTAGAGGAGTGTTCTGTCATGATCTGGCAGGCCATTTCATGTGCAGCTAAGGCTTCTTTTCTCATGAGATCGAGGGAGGACAGACAGCTTTCCAGAGCAGGAATAAATGTCTTGCCTAATGAGGGATAGGCACATGGTTCATATCCAAGGAGGAGAGAGAATGGCAAAACCTTGGTAGAACTATGAGGGACGGAATTGTGTTGAAATTCAGCAGCAGTCAAGTGTTGGAACCACTTGTGGGGGTTGTTAGCACAGAAGATGTGGAGATAAGTTTCTATCTCCTGATTGGTTCATTCAGTTTGTTTGTCCGACTGTGGATGATAAGTGGTGGATAGGCGAATGTCGTACTGGAGGATATGAGCGAGTTCCTTTGCGAATGCCGAAGCGAACTGCGGGCCTTGGTCAGAGATGAGGGTATCATGGAGGCCAAACCATTTGAACACATGATCAAAAAAGAGTTGAGCAACCCCTTTAGCATCAATGGTTTTCGAGCAAGAACAGAGGATTACCCCCTTCGTAAGGCCATGGTCAACCACAACCATCAAGGAGTCAAAGCCCACGGAAAGGGGTAGGTCAGTGACAAGGTCAACAGAGAGTTGTTTGAACAGGAGGGTAGAGGTGGAGCATATAGGAGATAAGGGGGGAGAGGTGGAGTAAGTAATGACTTTGTTCTGTTGACAGGTAGCACAGCCAGAAATAAAGTTATTGACAAAAGTAGAGAGGCCTGGCCACCAGAAGTTGCATTCAAGGATAGCTTTGGTGCGAAAACGACCAAGATGGCCAGTAGTTGGAGAGGAGTGAATAAACCGAAGAAGAGCAGTGCATGCAGGAGGAGGAACATAGAGACGTCCTTTGTAAAAGAGATGTCCATTATCAAATCACCAGTCGGTGAGGGAGGAGCGAGGGAATAAAGGGGATCCTTCATCAAGAGCTTGAATGGCGCAGAGGACAAGGGGGTCTGCGGAAGAGGAATTCCTGATATGACATGCGAGGAACAGATTGAGGGCATTGATGATAGCAGGTTCGGGAACGATGGAGGTGTTGGTGTTATCCATGGAGGTATCCATGTTATCATGACGAGATAGGGCGTCAGTGGGGGCTAGTTTGGTCCCAGGTAATACCTTCCAAACAATGTCAAAATCTTGGAGGAATAGAGACCAGCGGGCTTGGTGATGGGATAGTTTGTGAGGGTCTTTGATATACAAGAGGTTTTTATGGTCGGTGATAATGGTGACAGGGTGAGAGGCTCCTTGAACATATTGGCACCATTCAGTGAGGGCTAGGATGACGGCAAGGAGTTCTTGATCATAGATGTCATAGTTCCACTCTGCTGGGGCAAAGGTGTGAGAGTAATAAGTGCAAGGATGAAGATTACCATTGGTGTCGGATTGGAGGAGGATAGCCCCTATGGCCAGGAGGGATGCATCGGTCATAATGGAGAAGGGGCAGGATACATCAGGAATGGAAAGCATAGGCCCAAAGGAGAAGGCTTTCTTAAGGGTGTCGAAGGCGCATTGTTGAAGGGTAGTCCACAGCCAGGGTTGGTCTTTCTTGGTGAGAAGATTCAGGGGGGCGACGACATGGGAGAAGTTTGGAATGAATTTGCGATAAAAGTTTGCAAACCCTAGGAAGGAATGAATGCCTTTCACAGAGGTCAGGAGTTTCCACTCATGGATGGCTGAGAGTTTAGTAGGACCCATCCTGACCTTTCCCTGGCCGATAATCATTTCCAAATACTCCATCTGAGGTGCATCAAAAATACATTTGGACAACTTGAGGGAGAGCCCGTGTTCACGTAGACAGGTTAGGACGTGGCGAGTTCATTCATGGTGAAGGGCAAGGTCGTTCTGTGTGTGTATCCCTAAGTTATCCATATAGATCTTGAGCCAGCGTTCCGCGATCATATCAGTGAAAATGTGGTTCATGAATGATTGGAAGGTGGATGGCGCATTGCAGAAGCCGAAAAACATGACTGTGGGTTCGAAGAGTCTGAAGGGAGCTATGAACGCTGCCTTCCATTGGTCTTCTTTGTGGATGCGGACATTATTGTATCCCCATCGTATGTACATCGAACTTGGTGAATAAGGTAGAATCCTTCATGTCGTCAATGAGTTTAGGGATTAGAGGAAGGGGATAGGCATTCCAAACAGTGTGAGCGTTTAGATGTTGGTAGTCCTGACAGGAGTGTAAGAAACCATCTTTCTTAGGGACAAAAAAGAATGGGGCTGCTTAGGGGGATTTGGACGGGACGATTCGACCGGTCTTAAGGTGTTCATTGATGAACACCTTACATGTTTCCTATTCCTTAGGATTGAGAGGGTATACTCTGGTGATCTTGGGAGTAAAGAATTCTTTGAGCTCAATGACATGGTCGTAGGGGCGATGAGGGGGAAGTTGATTGTGAGTGCATTCCGAAAATACATCCTTAAAGTCTTGGCACCACTCTGGGAGAACAGGTTCTGAGGTTTTAGCCTCTTGTGCCAGCTAAGTGGCAATGGTGATCTTGTTGAGGTGTTTGCAGTATGGTTCCACCGGGGGGAGGTACTCACTAGGAGATGCAACGTCCTCTGGTGAATATCTTTGGGAACAGAGGCGCCCAAGTTCCATATCTGCATTCATGCCTAACCAGTAGAGTAGATATCTCTGGGGGGAGAGATCATCATTGTTAAGGGGGGAAGGGTTAGCAAAGGTTAGGGTCTTCCTTCTCCAATCGATATAAGGGTTCTTGGACTGTAACCACGGCATTCCAAGGATAATCTGTTTGCGTCTAAGGTCTAGGACCATGAGTTCCAAAGTTTCAGGGGTTTGGGAAAGGGCAAGTCGAGTCTGAACCTTCCACATGATGGTTCCTTGTTGATTGGTGGTTCCATCGACATTGAATGCTTTGATTGGTTCAGGGAGTTTCTTTAGGGGAAAATTGGCAAGGGATAGTAGGCCCAGATCAATAAAGTTTCTGGTTGTGCTGGAATCTACAAGGACAGTGGTTTCAACGGTTTGTCCTCCAATGAGTAGCTTAACAAGGAAATGCAGGGTTCTTTCATTTGCGGAGGCTACTAGTACATGAGGATAGGTATGAGAAGACGACATTGAGGCGGCTTCTCATTTTAAAAATCCATGGTGGAAACAAAAGAAACTTCTTCCTTCGGTTCTTCAAAGCACATTTGGAGGACTTGGAGAATCTCTCCTTTGTTCTTTCCCTGAGTCTTTAGGGTGTTAACGAAGGCGTCAATGGCGGAGGGTGTGGGTGTGACTTGGGAAGAGGAGGAGGTCAAGGGGTTCTGCAGTTCCACGGAGCGAACCACCTGGGGGCGAGGGGAGAACTTTTGTGGGAGGTTTTGAGTGGTGTTACACTGGGTAGCATTGTGTCCAACTTTGCAGCATTGGAAGCATCGTTCTTCCTTAATGCATTTGGCATGTTCAGTGGGGGTAAGCTTGGTTAGAGTTACAGCATTGACATCCATGGCATTGGGATCTTGAGTTGGACAGGGATTACGAAAGGCAGCGGGGGATCTTCCATTTTTGAAGGCTAGAATTCTCATCTTCTGGGCATGGAAGGTTTTCGCTTGTTTGATCCACTCGGCAATAGTGGTGGGGATAGAGGACATGGACAAGATCATAGTGGTGAGTTGTTGGTCTAATCCTAGTGAGAACTGGTCAATGAGGATGTCATTGTCGGTGATCCCAGCCTTGGCAGCCAGGTTCTGGAATTCAGTGATATAATGCTGGAAACCATCATCTACAACTCCATCGGAG
>JBBPKY010000549.1:0-18596 GCA_038089495.1 Xerocomellus dryophilus
CGTGGGGACCTTCCATAGCACGGCGACCCTGTCCATACAGAGGGTAACTACGACTTGTATGGGCTTCGGCTCATGCACTGTCTCAATATTTTCCTGTCCTGCCACGGCCACTCTGGCTGGGCAGGCCGTCTTTTTTTTCGCCCTTTTTGGGTTCTAACCCTAACCCTAGGTTGAAATATATGTACTTTGTGGTTCCATGTAATCTTATCAACTTAGATATATTGACAGTTTTATGGCCGCCAAAAAAAGCTGTTCGCCTACAGTGTGTGCACAACGGAGGGAAGACAAGAATCAAGAATCCGTGCACATATATGTCGATGACGAACAGACGCGCAAAATTACAGACATTGGTAATGTTTGAATGTACTCTTCGGAAGACAGTCATCACTGGCAACAGCCATAGAGTACAACTCGCCTGATCAGTGAGCATGATGGGAAATTAGTGACACCTTGTATGCTGCGGCGCCAGGTGAACAAACCATCTACGTGACGAGCGTTTTTTAAATCAGCGTATCAATCCCTATTTTCCTATCGGTTTGCCTCCAAAATCTCCATGGAAGTTACGCTGTTACCGCGGATCACCTGAGACGGTGGGAGATATGGATCAAGCAGCAAACGATGAGAGAGATCAAGCCCACCACTGTGCCGATTGGGTGCTTTTGGGCCGGAGTAGTCTCTTCGAGGGCGTCGTCGATCACAAGGTTGAGGAACAGATCGTAGCCGCGTAAGGTACCGCTGACTTTACGACCACCCTGCAGATGAACGAACAATTTCTTGTCCATGAACTAGAAGGGTTGGAAAGGTGATATAAACCCATGAATACGCACACATACCTTTTTGAGTTCTGGCTGGGATGCTTTAGACATTTTGGAGAGCCGGTGAGACCGTTGAGTGCGAGGTGCTTTGCATGTTGTCAGGCTTGCTTTGTCATGTTTGGCCCACCAGGTTCGACGGCAAACCTCGACGGTCACTCAACATTTCATCGGCCACCACGACCGGAGTTATACAGGAAAAAAGAAAGGGCTTCAGTCACCTTCTTTGTCCCAAAACTTGTAGAGTCGGTGTCACCCCATTCAAATCTGTCGCCATGCTGATTCAGTGTCGTGTGTATCAGCAGCTTACCTCAACCTCGAGCGGTCAATACTTATAGTGCGGTTGATTTGGATAGATGGCCTCCCTGACCGTACCGAGCCCAAACCCATCTGCCCAAGGATCTCCCCGTAACAGAGACTTGAGTAACCTGAGGACAGGCGAACCAGGCTCAGCTTTCCGTGGAATAAGCCGGGGAAGGGGTAGCCGAGGTGGTGGTGTCAGGGGCGGTCGAGGTGGAGGCCATCCTCCAAGTAACTCGGGCCAAAAGGGCGGAAGTCCACAGGATATAGCCAACAGCTCACCATCTTCGTCACCAAGAGTGCCCTCTGTCCCGCGCAAGCCTCCCGTGTCAGCCTCCACTACTGTGACACCAAACGGTGCATCAGAGAAAGTTGTCAACGGTTCCGCCGAGCGCGGTGGCCGGCCTAAACCTGGTTCGCGCAGACAACCTCGTGCTGTCCCTGCTGTCGTGGTCGCACCCGCGTCTCCTTCCGAAACGTCGCAGACAGCTCCACCTACGCCCTCTCGATCTGCTAACCGTCGACGCCGCCCTCAGCCAGGAAAGGGCCCCACTACAACCACGAAGCCGCCGCCTTCCCCGAATGCTATCAAACCTCAAAAGTCACGGAGCGGCTCCACACCTGTATCTCAGACAGTTATGCGCAAGGATGTTCCACCACATCTCGCGGCCGCTCACGAGGCAGAGCTTCGCCATGACATCGATGCATTAGTGGAACGTGTCAGGGCCGTCGCGATGGCTGAAAACCGTCCGACGACTCCCGGTAGCCACATCGATTGGGCTGGTGATGAAGATGACTCCTTGCCAGATCTAGACGACTGGGGCGTTACAACAACACACACCAATGCCACCCGCGATGAGGATCAGAGCGAGGAGATTTCCCCAATCCTGGCAGATACTCTGAAACCGCTGCCGGAGCCAAATTCAGAAGTTCACGAAGAAGAAGAGCGGGAAATGGAAACTTACGACACTCAATCTGAGCGAGTAGAAGAGTCGCCCATCCAACCCTCCTTCCTGCCTAGTCTTACGAAAGGAGCAGGCGCGAGCATCGCACCGTCTAGTGCCGAGGTGGCTCCAGAACAATGTATTATAGTGCCCACAGGTGTGGAAGAACCGTCATCACCCACTCTTTCCGATGGAAAGCTTTCTTTGCATCCCTCCCTTCCACCCAAACCTGTCGCAGCCATAGAGAGCTTGCGTGCTCGAGGTAGATCAATCAGTAACCCTTCCAATCTTCCTCCCAAACCCCCCGTGTTTGTTGCGGAGGAAGAAGCACTCACGACAAAAACCGAGGGATTATCAGTGTCAATTCACGCGCCGTCCGCGGATGAACGTCTCGCGTTGGAAGGAGTGTTTAGTGGTTCCTCCAGTGAACAAGGTCTTGCTGCTTCGATCCATGCACCCATACCTGGTTTACCAGAGTCCCATTCAGCCCCTAGCCTGCTATCCGGTCAATCTACGTCTGCCCTCCCCCGCACCCACTCACGCTCGCAAACGGAAGGTCGGCCTGGAATACATCAGCCGCATACTGCCCCTCCGGGTGCGGTGTCTCATCGACGTGGTCGATCAGGCGCCTCCTCGCCCCTTGGGAGACACGTTTACACTCACGGTCGCAATCATTCCACACCTGCCGGGGGTGCAGGCTCGCGACCACCACAGGCTTCCCGCCCTGTTATAACCGATGCAGCGATTTCTAGGTTGGCTCGGACGATCGGCGGACTGGGACCCACTTCCCGGCCACAAACTATCCCGGTCCCGAAGGATTCTACCATCTCATCATAAAATCTGACTTACTCACATCCTGATCTATACGCACTGCTATAAATCGTTTGAATACTTGCTTTACATTCATGCTCTTCGGTTGGATAAATAAATCTTGATCCCGTTGCACCTGGTCCCAAGCATATACCCACTTCTTCCCTACTCCGTCACACTTGACATACATAGTACTGTATTTCGTTCTCAATGAACCAGGGTGGATGTACCATACGCTACTAAACTCTTATTCGTCGTTGGTTAACATCCAAATAACTCGGGATGCGTATGAAAGTCCTATCCTGTGCTGAAATATGACAGTTCGAGTCCGATAGCCTTGATGGGTTTAGACCGGCTAGATAGGTCCGAAACAACACCTAAGCTGACCAACATTTTCTTCAGGCGTCCTTCCCATAACAATGAAACGGTCTGCGGAGAGTTGAGAGGTACAGTATAATAACACAGGGAACGGGTGCAACGAACATTGTTGGTCGATATTCTGGTTTTCACAACCCCTCGAATGTCCACCTGTGAGTGAGACGACCCCTGTGAAGAATAACCTGGATCGTTGCCCGGAGACTGGACAGTATCGCTATCTGAGATCGGTTGCGAGAGGGCACGCCGCATCCACCATTCTGCCCCCATGGTCCACTCGCTATCATAGCTGTAGACGTTGAAGTCAAACCTTGAACACAAAGAAAGGTCTCGGGAGACCTTGGCGGCATATGCGGCTGAAACATGTCCCATCATCGGATTGAACAAGGCTGTAATTGTGGTAGGTGGCTGAGATGGAGTAGACGAGTCCGAGAGTGTCGTGAACCGAATTCCGGTAGACACTGCAAAGAAAGAACTAAGTATTCTCTAGTCAAAACAGAGTTGTCCCCGTACCTCCCGCGCTCTTTTCCTTTCCACTGATATAAAATTCTGCTCCAGCGGAAACACGACCCTTGAGTCCACCGCCAGTAGCATCTTCCTCATCCACGCGCTTCGGCCGGGAACCAACCGAAGAGCTAGAGTCCTCCGAAGGCTCCACGGAGTTGCCGAGCCTGCCAAAATTATGCAACACGCGTACTCCCCACATCCCATCTTCAGCGCTCCAGGTATACTCGGTGCACCATTTTCCGATGTCGTGCTGCAGGCTGAGCATAATATTGCTCACGTTCTCTCCGCGCACTCTCCCCTCTCCGGTGAGGCTCGATCGCGGGTCGGAGATAGCAGCTACCAGCGCCTGTACAGTAGGGGATAGACGGGTGGAATACAGCGCATCCAAACGACCAGAAGGAAGGTATAGGCGACCATAGAGGAGATAATCTGTCGCGGGGCCCTGTCGGTCAACCTCTCAAGATGACGAGTGCAAAGAGTGGCGGACGGACACGTACCCCGCGAGTCGACACGCTGGCCAGCCAGCCATTCCTCCTTCCCCTCTGGTCGTCTGGGTTGGCTATACAATTTGAATCGCTCGATCATGTCCTTGAAACGGACGTCCCCGGAGTTCTTGATGTCTAGTTCACACGAGGTAAAGATGTATCCCACCGAGCCATTGAGCGACGGCATCGCATTCATGGAATACGACGTGCTGAAGAGCGGGTTTGGCGACTTGGATATTGAAAGATGCAACCCGCGCGGGACGTTGAAATCCAGTATAGCTGTCTCCGAGACTTTAGGATAGAGGACGGACCATGCAAGGGGACCTACCACTGGAAGACCGGGTCAAATTAGCGTAGAGATTGTCTTCATTCCAACCGGTCGCCCTGTAATAACTTCGCAAAACATAAGACGCGAATGGATGCATGTTAAAGCTAACGGTTGATGACTACAGTATGTACAACGGGCAAGAGAGATTACATAATGTATCCCTTCTTCACAGGGTCTGCATAATCTCTGTCACAGTTGGCCGGATCTCTGCTTCATCCCAGCACCTTTGCATGACATCCCATAGATGGTCATCGAGTCCTCTCGCAATGGTAGCCTCATCATGGGGTCTAGGGGGCTTTTCGCCTTGAGCCACCTTGATAATGACATGTGTAGTGTGTCTGACGGTCGCCCAAGGCATCGCATGCGTCATGAGCTGCATAGAAGCCATTAAGAGCCCGACTCGACATCAAGAAATCGACATACCTCCAACATCGTCATTCCGAATGCATAAACATCAGCGCCCATGGTGAGTCTGCCCTTATCAAAGCATAGCTCAGGTGCCAGCCACCGTTGAGAGTTGGACACGCTAAAAACTATGCATCAACATATTGAAAATAAAACCCAGTAAGACCGTACTCACCCAGCAGACTGGGTGAAGGGTACACCAGTTATATCTTCTACAACCTGGTACGAGCGTGTTAGAACGGAGTCAGGTTGCCAAGACGTCCGCGGCGTACTCTCGAGAAACCAAAGTCTGCAAGGAGTGGATTTCCAACCGCATCAATGATAATATTAGCCTTTCAACGCACATGTTAGACGTGAAAATGCGCGAGGGGGTCGACACTCACCCCTTTCAAGTCCCCATGAACAACGGGTGGGTTCATGGTGTGCAGAACATGGACGCCTGCACTGATACCTCGAATCTGTGAAATTACCCTGTAAACCAGGCCGATAGCAATTTAACCGTCAAAGACTAACCAATGCAAGGTGGTCGACGTCCGGGAAATGGGCGACATACTTGTCAGCCGTTCCATTCTGGTGCCATGGACTGACGACATAACTATCGCAGCCGTCAAGCGAAGTCTGCTTCCACGACGGAAAAGACGTACGGGAACGGTCCATCATTCTGGCAGAACCCGTAGAGCGGGAGAATATGAGCGCCTTGATCGCTTTCCCATACCCTGTTCCAAATGTCGACTTCGCGTCTGAACCGCTGGTAAAAGTTTATGCAAGTGCGTGGAGTAGTATTTATGATGGTATACCTGTAGACTCCTGGGAGTAGAATGAACGGCACGCAAGATCTTGATGGCAACCTTTTCTTCATTCAGGTATATTCCCTCCCAGACATCCATGGAACCAGTCCCACTAACGGGGTACTGGCCAAGTCGGCGTACTTCCCCGCGCTGTAAATGCATGTTCGCAAGAAGTTTTCCGGTAGACTTTTGTATTCGATACAAGTTGGTCCCA
Organism: Xerocomellus dryophilus; assembly: GCA_038089495.1. NCBI lineage: Eukaryota > Fungi > Basidiomycota > Agaricomycetes > Boletales > Boletaceae > Xerocomellus > Xerocomellus dryophilus. Next base: position 5,969 of record JBBPKY010000549.1, read on the forward strand.
AGTCCCTGGGTATCATGATCGGGGGTGACTGAGAGATTCTGTGAATGAATTAGAGGGTTGGGATGGAAGTAAGAAACGAGAGACACCACTCACGCACCTGTTGCATTAGTGCCATGATAGCTTTAATGTCAGTGCTTTGTTGATGCTGGGTCATCGCAAGGATTGATGTGGTATTCTTGATATCAGAGAGATACTGTAGAATATCGGCTTGGTCGCGTTCGTTATTTGCCATGAACTCGGACTGCCAAACCGCAGTGTCTAATGCTGCAGTGAGCTTGGAGGAGGGTTCAGCCAGAGAAGAATATGATATTTCAGGACATACTTGGAGTTTGGTCAAACTATCATTGATTTCCATGTGACAGTCTTGGATCGCAGCCGCCAGATCGGCTTGCTTGATGAAAAGCTCGAATGAGCCTTTCGAGCACCACTTATCCAGACGGGCGATGATGCTACGGAGCGTGCTGGAAGCTTGTCATCAGAATCGGCGGGTGAGCTGGGTGGGTGAAAAAGAGACCTCTGAACACCCGCGGTTAATCTCTGTTGTTCTGGAGGGGATGCGGTATCGCCCTTTTGTTGGACGACGACCAAGAAGCTGATGCAGCGATCCTGGAGCTGCTGCAAGGCGTACCTGGCAGCTGGTAAGAGATCGCGACCAGAGGGGATAGAGACTGGTGTGTATACTTGTTGGCACGGGCCTGCCCGATCATGGTTATGAGGGTGTTCACGAGGCCGATCGCTGGAGCGAGCCAGGGGACTGGGGCAAATTGGGCGGTCACCTGGGCGGACCCGAGGAGGAGCGCGGCGGCACACGGGACTGCGGACAGGATGGACATGGGTGGACAAGCTTCAAGGTGGAGGAGGGGGCATGACGACCTTCTTTAAGGCTGTCCAGCACCACAGGATGGCAAGGCCACACGTGACGATGCGTCTCTCGTCCCTGCCCCGATTCAAGTCCCTGCTCGTGCATGGCCCTTATAACCCCTCTGCACCCATCCATCTCTCTCTCTCCGTCCCACCACCACATCACACCATACTCTTCACCCCGTCCCGCCACTCCCTCCTGCAGGCCCTCCAGGCTCACAACGACGAATGGCTCAACACATACTCCGGAACCGGCACAGTGGCAAGCATGAGCTCCAGGGTCACTGTCTTGTTGGCCGCTCGATTTCTTCATGTGTGCACCGCCCGACTGACCCTTCCTCTGCAGCTATCCCCCTAGCCCCCAGCATCTCGTTGCGGTCCTGGCCATGCTCCGCAGACACGATGTTTCCTCCCCATCTGTTCCGATGGCTTCGAAAGTGACGCTCGATCGTGCACCCGCTCTGCTTGTATTGCACGAGCCTTCTGCATATTTCTTACCCGAGCAAGAAGAGTAAGTTTACGCGCTTGCCAACCCAGTACCATTGAAATGCCCACACGAGACACACGGTGTCCTCCTATCTCTTACTGGTCACCCATGCACTTTCAACCATCGAGTATCTGTCGTCGCAGTCTTCAGCGTACGTTGTCCCTCTTGTCCCTAGAGGCTGTACCTACATACGTAGCTCGTCACCCGCGAGTCTTGTGGTTTTCGATACTCGAGTAGATCACCTCAAACTCCCCGTACTTCGGACACCGCCCAGAAGTACTTTCGACGAACGTGATGATTCCGAGGATGGTCCTAGACAAGAGTCGGTGCTCTTTTTCGCCGAAAAGTATTTCGAGCTTTCGGGCACATTCCAATGTCAGTTGGACCCTTGGATTCGTTCCATAACTTGCTGACCTGGTCCTGCATTCCAGTTCACGGACAAACCGAGTTGGTGCCGCAAACATCCGTTTTTGCACTGCATCGTACTGGGAAAGAAGGCATTGAAAGTATAAGAATGTTGTAGCATTGTTGATTCATGTTTGTATAAGTACTTGGCCATAACATGCCATCTGAATCCGACGTCGGTGTATCAGGATTCTTTTCCTTTGTTCTGAAGCCAGGCTCTTCTTTGCATCCTTCGTTTTTACTGGCAGTCGACTGCGCCTTTGCTCTTCTCTTTTTGGTCTTCGTCTGGTCGGCATACCTCACGAATGGCAGCATCCACTTCTTTGTCCTAATGGCGATCGAGATTGCTCTGTGGGCAAGCATGAAATGGTACATATGTGATCCCTCCCCGTGACGCTCGTGCTCAGGGTGTCGCAGGTTCGTGCAAGAGCTAAGAATGCTGTCCGTATCCCCAGATGAGGTGGCTCAGAAAAAAGACCAATGACAACCAGATGCAAAACGTGCGTTCAAGACCTTTTCATTTCATAAATACAGGTCATTCACCGGCGTGTCTTGTCGCTGCCTTCGTACCAACGTTTTGTTCGTCTGGCACTCTCTTGTGCTAATAAGAACACTGCGAACACGTTAGTGTTATGTGATGTAGCTTGAAAAGTTCGACTTCACGTTCTCTTTCTGTCCCATCCAGACCTTCTCTAAATGTTTGCGTCACGTCGCTGCTAGTCCCTCCGCCTCCTGCAGGTCCCAGGGCTGCAAAGTGCTGCGCTTGGTCGATTGCTTCTGTGAGACGCCCACGAAACGTCTGTTGGAGGTCATCGTCTGACCCAAATGATATCCCTACACACAAGGGCTACGCACCTGCGTCAGAACTGTCTCCAATTCCAGGCCCTGCTCTTCTGTTAATCTATAAATTGAAATCAGCATAACTGTCCGGCATCCACTTAGTTCATTCACATCTCCGCGATCATCTTCCCAAAGCCATACCATAGTCCACCCGCTCCAACGAGCGAGGAGAGCCTGACGCTGCGAGGTTCTGCTTTGAGCGCGTTCCTAACTCTAGTTCCAAAGGCCACCGGTGTGGCCACATCGGCCCAGTCGCTGTCAGGGTCATGGGGGTGAATGATCGACTAGACAGCATAGAGAGACCCCACGAATAGAGAAAGATATACGCCAGCCACATTGGAAGTGGGACCTTTGTCAAAGCTTTGATCTGTTAGAGGCCCTAGCTGAGCGTGATGGAGATCGGATGGTTGATAAGAACATACGTCCTTATCAGAACCTCCACCGAGATGCCCCATACCGGGTACATCTATCTTGAAGGTGCATTGAATTTTCTGCAAGATAGTATAGCAGCAATCAATCTGGTCAAAAAGCACCCACCTGGTTTTCTGCGAGGATCGCGTCGATCGAGAAATAATCGTAATCCATGGATGAGCCAGCCTGAGTGTGGTAGTCGTATGGCGCGTGCGCGTCTTACCTGACGCGTCGGTGGCGTGAAACTTCACCAAAATCTGAGTCTACGGTCATCAACATGAACACGATCAGACATTTTGTATTCCTCGCACGACCGCGGCCAGCATCACACCTTGCATTTCGGTATCAACGCTCGTTTTCATTTACACCTCGGGTACATGCAAGAATAAAAAGACCGTCAGAGCTCGAGTCGAGCCTGGGCAGTTTCGGAGAGGTAGCAAACCTTCCCGCCATTCGAAAACTGTTAAGTAGTCCAGAAGCCGTGAAAGCGTTGGATGAAATCCAGCAGCTGATGCAAGAGAAAGGTACGCATTTGGTGTCATTTCCCTGCTGTATCAACTGCAAGTAGTGACCATACAGGAGTTGACCCAACAACGGGCCCGACGACGATGCAGTTGTTCCAGCTCTTGTCCAGTGTGGAATTCCGCAAGGCAGGTAAGAAACTCAAGGAGGAATTGGAGAAAGCTGGTGTTGATCTAGCAGACCAAGTAAGTTGAAAGGGCGTGATGAAGTTTAGTTTTTACCCGCGTTTGCAGGAACTCTTGAGTGCGTGGAAGAATCTGCAGAAGAAGGCGGGTGGTAATTAACTAGCTCTGCCCGAGGATGCTGATGACGCTGGTGGTTGAGAGCTGCTCGGGGTTGTCACCTTACTTGGCTACACACAAAGCCTACCTAGTTTCATCCATTTAGAGACCTGTTAATCGTTATGTAATGAACGTGAACATTGGATGGACACCGAGCAATCACCGTCTTCCCCAACCGAGGCGCCCGAGCATCCCCTTCCTGCTACTCATTTTTATTCTGTCGAGTATCCAGGTTACGTGCAGCAATCCTCTGTCTCCTTAGCGGTTCGCAACCTAGGCGGCACATCCAAACTTGAGAGTGCGTTTAAGCGCACCGCTGCGAGGAGCGAAGCTTTGTTGGAGCTAAATCTCCGCTATGGTAACCCTTATGCACATCCAATACCAGGAGATATCGTCGGGACAAGCAATATCTTGATCAAGGTCACGAAAAGAAAGCGCCGGCGGGTGGACGATGATGGTGTTGCTGGAGATTACATTGCAAAACCGTTGGGCGTCATTTTGAAGACCGCCCGATTTCGTAGTGAGTCTGGCTATTGTAATTGTTATGACGGATATTCACAGCTAGGGTAGCCATGGCAGATTATCAGTTTCAACCCGATATCTCGGACCCCATCGCGCAGTTGCGGCTGGCGATGGACAGAATGGACGGTAAGCTGAGGCAGGATAACCGTAGAAATTGCGCTGATGTCAAACTGTTGGTTGGAAGTCGATGCCATCCGGCAGTATACCATCCCCGAAGAGAAAGAAGACTATGTCCTCTCCTCTCCGGCAGGGGGCGATCATAACATCGATCCTGACCTCGTGAAACGTGGTGGATCATCAGCTACACAGAGTAATTTAAGGCTCTTTCCACCGCCAATATTCAGTCGTCAGGGCATTCCTCAGAACTACAAGTAAGTCGCTTGATCCACCCCACAACATTGGACTAGACGATAGGTAGTTTCAAGCCGAACCCTGCTTCGATGATCGCTACTGTCGTCGATGGGGAAACTGGAGAGGAACGTAAGCGGCTCATCAACAAGGGTCGTTGGAAGGGATATGGCCCCGCGACGGTTACTTTTGGGGAGTTCAATGTTGGTAGCTGTCTTGGATTATTTGTTTCCATCTTACAGTCCATAGATCCCGGAAAATCCAATTCCGGCCGTGCAACAAGCCCAAAATCAAGTAAAGCTGGAACTCCTGGAACGTGTCACGCAGGTCGTATGAATCCGTCGTACCCTTCTGATATTATGATTAACGCGTCTACTAGTTGGTGCGAGATCGTCCAATCTGGACCCGTGCAGCCCTGTACAATCAGTTCAGTCCCGCGGAGGTTAGAGAGATACACAAGTGAGGTATCTTTCTTTACTTCATTGTCACGTCATCTCACGTTTTGCAGTTCCAAAGTTTTACTTCCTCTTGTTTGCTATACGTTCCAGGATGGACCCTGGCGAGATACTCTGATTCGCCTCAAATATGACCCAAGAAAGAATCCAGAAGCTCGATTGTAAGCAATCTTTGGAGAGTAGAATCGTTGAGCTGCCTAACAAATGCGACAGCTATCAGCGTATCTATTTTCGTAATGCAAATCATCCAATGTCAAGGGTCTCCATCGTCTCCCGGAGACAGGAAGGGAGATCAGCGGCCACATACATCACCAGGTCTGTCGAACAAGAGGAAGCGATGGATGTCGAGCGTCGGTGACTATTATTCCTTTCTACCTGGGCGATATATAATGGTGCCCCTTTTTTTTCAGGAAGTCGCACATATTTGATGGTGTTACACTCACCAAGGAGACGGCAGCCTTCCAGCTCTGTGACATATATGACCCCATGCTGAAAGAGATGATTGAAAGTGAAGAAGATCTACGTGAAACATGCGATGTAGGCATCACAGTGTCTACTGCCGCGGTCCCGCCTCATTCACTTCAGGAACGAGATGGGTGGTATAGCGCGCATGCGTTCGAGAGGATCAAAATCGTCCTGCGTCACAAGTTCTTTTCACTACTGCAAGGTTATGTCGCCACTCAGGAAGAGTGCGAGGCTCTACTTGAGGAAGGCGTGGCAGGGAAGAAAACGCAAACCACGCGAGTCAAGAAGCTTAAATACGGCAAACATAACATGGCCAAGGGAGCGCTTCGGCCGGAAGATGCAGCAGTACGTTTCACAGGTCGTTCTCACTACCAATATCCACCTTATTTTTCCATCTATAGGCTGCGAGACTGCAAGCCGCTCTTGAACGCAATGCAAGGAACTTGCAAGCGAGTCGGAGGGAGAAACTAGGGGAACATTCGCTTACACCGGAATCGCGACCATGATGAAGGGATGTTGGAAATTTGGAATGCAATGTTACTTTTCATGACCTAAGTCATACCGCATAGTTACGATAGGTGATACATGTGTCGAGTGTGATCTACGCGCCTGCGATTATTGGTCGCCGTGGCGCTATGGAATGGGCGAAAGGGACCACTGAGATCATGAACTCTCCTTTTGCTCTGCGCGTGCTTTTCGCTGACAAGGTATAAGATAAAGGCCATGATTGGGAAAAGATGAGCGCACAGATCCGTTGAGTGCATAGAGAGCGTTCTTGCGGAACTGCATTACAAGGTGAGGGTCATTATTCCAGGTACTGAGTTGACAAAGCTAGCACACCTTGGGATCAACCTATACGGTGCAATCTTTAACAACGGAAAACACGTAGACAGTAAGTACGAGTACACACCCCCTTCAACGAGCGCGTCCGGTTGGTCTGTGGCCGCTTGATGCCGTTGCGGTGGGCCTTTCTGTTCTGGTTGTGGTTGGTGTGGCTAGTGGCGATGGGTTAACCTAGATTCCAAGCAACCAGAAAGGTGCGCACTTCTTGGACTTGGCCATAACGTCTACTTGAAGATCGGGGCTGCACACTAAAGCCCCCTACTATTTGGTGAGCATCTGTGGCTGAAAAACTATGCAGTTCAGGCACGGCATTTTCCGGCACGCGGGGGATGTATTGATTCGTTGGAAGTCTGTCCGTAGCGCTGCCGTTTGTTTCTGTTTCTTTTTCTTTTTCGAGAGGACATGGCCGTCCGTGTACCCTTGAAGCATCTTGCTCAGTCATAGACCGAGCATCGTGTCACAACTCTATTTGGCTGGGTTTTTCACTTCTTCGCAATTGGTCGTTATGTGCTAAAATCACCGAACGCCGAACAGTTGCCGCCTAGCACTAAAGCAGTCTGCCATCTGAACCTTTTCTCATGGCCAGATAACGGGTCGAGATGATCGTGAATATTTATCAGGTTCACGATCGTCTCGACCCGTTATCATAATTAGCTAATGACTGGTCTCGTCAATGATCTTCTGGATAAATCGACCGGCTGAACATTTGCCCAAGAGGAAGCGGGCTCGGCAGGAGTAATACGTTGTCGGCCGAGCCCAGATCGGCCGAGATCGGCTCATTGGTTGATTTCAAATAACCCATCCTGATTTGCTCAGGCTGAGCCGAGTAGTATTAATATTGAAACACCCTTTCGCCTCGCTGCCTACATCGCTTCCAATACTAACCACAATACTATGCCGGCCCCCGTCACTGGACCCCGCACTCTGTACGATAAAATCTGGGACGACCATGTCGTGTGAGTGACAGCCACGCATCTTGACATTGAACTCATTGGCCCTCAGCGATGTCATGGAGGATGGATTGGCTCTTATCTACATCGATCGGTATGTGCACCGATCTCACAAGTAAACCCAATGACGAGCTTGTCTCGCAGTCACCTTGTTCACGAAGTCACGAGCCCTCAGGCGTTCGAGGGATTGTACGTTCCTCATCTACTCATGTCAACTTACTTGCTCATCGCCCGGGTAGGCGGACAGCCGGGCGGAACGTTCGCCGACCTGATTGCACTCTAGCAACACTCGATCATAACATTCCGTGAGCGACTTTGCACTATTAGAAACTAGATCAAAATCTCATCCAATACTAGCACGGTCTCTCGCAAAAACTACAAGTCCGTCGATACGTTTGTAGCAGAACCCGACTCCCGCGCACAGTGTTTGGCCGTCGAAGAAAACGTCAAAGAATTTGGACTCACTTATTTCGGTCTCGCGGACCGACGTCAGGGTATGCAGTTCTGTTCTTTTGCCGACTTTATCACTGACAGAACTACAGGCATTGTGCATGTCATCGGACCCGAACAAGGTTTCACAGTGAGGCGCCATCCCGTACTTTTGACACTCAGTATACCACACTGACTTCTTACAGCTTCCGGGTATAACATGCGTCTGTGGTGATTCACACACCTCTAGTATGTCCATAATGTCAGATCTTCGCAGTCGTTCATCTTTCCTTTGCGTAGCTCATGGCGCGTTTGGTTCCTTGGCGTTTGGCATTGGGACATCCGAGGTGGAGCATGTTCTTGCTACTCAAACCTTGCTGCAACGAAAGGGGAAGAATATGCGCATCACCGTAGACGGCGACCTCGCCGAAGGAGTTAACTCGAAGGACGTCATCCTGCATATCATCGGGCTTATCGGAACAGCTGGAGGCACGGGCCATGTCATCGAATATGCTGGCTCTGTCTTCCGCAACTTTAGCATGGAGGCTCGTATGAGCGTCTGCAATATGAGTATCGAAGCTGGTGCCCGAGCTGGTATGGTTGCACCAGATGAAGTAACATTTGAATACCTCCGCAATCGCCCTTTGGCTCCCAAGGGCGAAGCCTGGGAACGTGCTGTGGCCTATTGGCGTACCCTCAAGAGCGATGACGACGCAAAATTCGATATCGAACTAAAGGTCAATGCCGCTAATATACCACCCACTTTGACGTGGGGCACATCACCGCAAGATGTTGTTCCCATCACTAGTTCCGTTCCAGATCCTGCGGCGATGACAGACCCCGCTAAACGGGCCTCTGCCGAGCGCGCCTTGGCTTATATGGACCTGCAACCGAATACCCGCATGGAAGACATCGCGTTGGACAAGGTCTTCATTGGTTCCTGCACCAACAGTCGTATTGAAGATCTTCGTTCTGCTGCTCGAGTCGTGTTGGCTGCTGGCCCCGACGCCAAGGTGTCGCCGAACGTCCAAGCTATGGTTGTTCCTGGTTCAGGGTTGGTTAAACAGCATGCAGAGGCAGAAGGATTAGATGCCATCTTCAAGCGGGCCGGTTTCGACTGGCGAGAGGCAGGATGCTCTATGTGCTTGGGCATGAACCCAGATCAGCTAGCCCCTGGTGAGCGCTGTGCCAGCACGAGTAATCGCAACTTTCAAGGTCGTCAAGGCGCTGGAGGGCGGACTCACCTCGTCAGTCCCGCTATGGCAGCAGCTGCTGCCATTTCGGGCAAGTTTACTGACGTGCGGAAACTGCTGGGTGCAAAGGCCGAGACTGAAGTGCCTCTGCTGAAGCAATTGAGCCCATATGAGTTCTTGACCGACCCTGTCCTCCCTCCTCCCGAGCCGCAGCCTCTCACTCACGCATCTGGCGCACCTTCTGTAGAACTCCCTCCGTCTTCGGGCTCTGGGATTCGGAAATTTGTCGTTGTTAAAGGGGTTGCAGCACCTTTGCACATAGCCAACGTCGACACGGATATGATCATTCCCAAACAATTCCTCAAAACGTTGAAACGCACCGGTCTATCTAATGCATTGTTCTACGCTCTTCGCTTCGATCCCAAGACAGGGGAGAAGACGGACTTTGTCTTGAACCGTGCACCATACGACCAGGCGAGAATCCTCGTCGTCAGCGAGCCGAACTTTGGCTGCGGTAGCTCTCGGGAGCACGCCGCGTGGAGCTTGTGGGTCTTCCTATCTATGTTCGATCATCTGGCCTCGGAACTGACGATCGTGGCTTGCAGGAACGACTTCGGAATTTTTTGCGTTATTGCCCCAAGTTTTGGCGAGATTTTCCGGAGCAACGCCATGCAAAACGGCATGCTCCCCTTGACGCTTTCTCAAGCAGAGTGCAAAGACCTTGCCGTGGACGCGGAGGCAGGTGTGGAGCTCGAGGTCGACCTGGAGAAACGGGAAGTAAGGCGGGAAAATGGCAAGCCAGCGATCCGCTTTACGGTGGATCCTTTCCGGCGCCACTGTTTGTTGAATGGTCTGGATGACATCGCGCTGACGCTGCAGAAGGAAGGTGCCATCGTCGCATTTGAGCAGCGTAGGAGCACAGTTTGGCCGTGGCTGGATGGGTTCGGATACAAGGGGAAGAAGATCCCAGTTGCCCCAGTGAAGACGGACAAGAAGACGGAATGGTAAGAAGGGCAGAACGATGGAAGTTATTGTACCCATGTAACACTTAGGAGTAACCGCTGTACACGACCGCTACTGCATCCGAGGCTGGGTCCAGACACAGCCTAACAAGTTGTCGCAGGTTACATGCACCTGCGAAACCAGTCTCTATCTCCACCTTCCTTTCCTCAATTCCTTCTCGTCTTCTGAGTAGTGCCCCGGGTACCGACTGGAGATTTCAGTCGCACATGTCCCCAGTAACTACAACCACCGCAATGGCCCCTGCGACGTCTCAGGATCCTCACTCACTGGAGCCTCAATCCAAGTTGGTGAACACAGACGGCTCACAGGCAAAACACCAATACCCACAGCCCGTTGCTCGCAGAGCCTCACCCCCGTCGAAGCAGGCGCCGGTGTCAGAGCAGCTGTACGCCAAGAAAGTGCCCCATCGCTCTAGTAAACCAATCATCAACTGGTTCCAGCGCAAACTCGGCGGGTCAGCCAGGGCAAGGAGGATCCCGGACGGAAACAGCCTGAACGTCGCCCAGAAGTCCGTTCCAAATACCAAGAGTCATCTTGGTACCACGCCTGCTTCGCGACCTAGTGGCCGATCCGTCTCTTCTCCTTCCCCTGCCACATCACAGCGGCAGGGTGCTCTCCATCATCACAAGAGGGGCGTTCCGTCTGCTGTGTCGCAACGACGTACCATCTCCCTCAACGACGTGGAGACTGAGCACAATCAATCTCTACATTCTGGTAATGATGATAACGTAGATGCCTCCACCCACCGCTCATCCCTAGCCCGTGATTCGATGTGGTCTCCTGCGAGCGCCCTCGAGGCTGATGAGGACGCGTCATTACGTCCTCTTCCCCCCAGCTCTCCCCCGTCACCTTCACTTTCCCATTCCTCCTCATCCTATATATCTCATGCACGAACCTTCCGCAGTATTGCAGCTAGCACCAAACCTACCACTGTCCTTAGTATTGATCTGCCGCCTGCAGGTGTGGGGCACATTGCCCAGGTCCCTGTGACTCTGTCGCAGATCTCGCCACGCCATGCACTGCATGCTCGCTCATCTTCCACCGGTACCAATGGTGGCCTGGTTGGTAGTGGTGCATCTATCACATTTTCTGCCCTCCCACCATCCCCCCAATCTGTATCGCATCCTCCTTCCTTGAATCATGCAAATTTCGCTTCATCAAATTCTGGGCCGTTGGGCCACGCTGTCCATGGACTTCAGGCGCCGCTCCACACCGCACATCATCCGCGAAATAATCCACGTCCTTCTTCGCCACCCCTTGACAACGCCTCGATGCTTACGCTCGCTTCTTCGGCATATGCGATACCCGGAGCACGCATGAACATTGGTTCGTTAGGATCCGCGACCCTGTCCGGCTTACTCGGAGGTGGTGATTCCATCTCTCACCTCGGAGGTAGTGTCCTTGGGGATCCAGAGGGGGAGAATACCAGCCAATTCCATCTTGTTGATGACGATCGCTTGGATGTAGATGGGGAGCGGGACGTGGACGCCAGTCTCCGCGCCCTCAGACCCCGAAGCTCGAGGAGAGGAAGCTGGGACAGCGAAGTCAGTGGATGGAGTGCCAAGGTTCTCGGGAACGGTCCGGGCGTAACCACGGGGAACAAGAATATGTGGACGAGCAACAGTATGAAAATTCGTGGGCCAGTGAGCTTAGAAGATGGGGACGATGAGAAGGCCAATGAGAGCGGGGTAGGTGCGGAGTCGCCGTCGGAGCCTGGTGATCGAGGTGCGCCTCTTACTCGCGAGGTTGGCGGAGATGATGACGGAAATCAACCAGGCTCAGAACGCCCTGGAGCTCGAGAGAATTATGAAGACGACGTTCCTTCAACGTTGGGACGGTCGACAGGTGCGGCAGCTTTGAAAGCTCCGTTCGTGGGCGAAGACAATTGACTTCCCTGCTTACACCCATGAACATCTCCCCGTCATTCGATGTCTACTGTGAGGGCATTGGTGCCATCGTTCAATTCCCGTCCTTGGCAGTCTTTCTTGTTGTTGTTTTTTTTCAGGTGCAGTTTATTCGATTATACTCTATGCATTATGTTCTGTACTTGCTATTCACATTCACACCTTCGCTTGGTGTTTGCGAGTTAACACCTTTTTTTCTAATTGGCCCCGGTCTCGTGTTGGTGCGTGCTTGAACAGACGACCTGCAAATCGCCGCTACAGGTTGGACACCGTTTTTTTTTTCGAGGATTTGGGTATTCGAACAGAAGAATGCAAGCTGATATGCGGGGTGAGTGTTATGGCGAAGCCGGTCGGGATGGGGCTACAAGTCAAGTGTCGTACTAGTCCATTGATTACGATCAAGTAGCCGACTCTTCAAACTTCATGATGAAGTTCATGTTATCTGACACAGCCACCACTCTTTCTACCACTCACATGGTGCTGGCCGAGCTCATAGAAAGGACTTGCTCGAAGCTATCATGGAACTGGTCACCCTCCACTCTTCAACACCTGTGGAAATTTGCGAGTGGCACGAGGTTCAGACTTGGCAGGCTCACCCTTGCCGCATCTATGGCGAGTGCTCTCAGTGCTGGTGCAGGCTGCCCAGACTATTCTACGTATTCACAAGTACGAATAAGTGCTGATAACTG
>JBBPKY010000550.1:0-18499 GCA_038089495.1 Xerocomellus dryophilus
ATAAAGTCTTAGATGTCATGGTTTGCTCCTTGTTGACGCAGGGCGTACTAGACATACGACACCTATTGATTATGCTTCAGGTCAAAACGACGGGTAGTTCGCAAATCATGCCCGTAGGATTGACATTGTTGACGACTCCATAGGCGAGCATCTGTCTTGTTGGACACACGGATGTGGTCACCGTCTCTGAGGTTTGTCGCTCCATACGCACCTTCTGTTGTGGGTGTGAGGTCGCATGCCTCGCTTCCTCTCTTGGTTGGTATGCTATTCTAGTGCCAGTGTCATTCCATTCGATAACGCGAATCAAGGTGGTTCCAATGATTTCACAGCAATTTTTAGGCCCTAATATGACACCAAGACCACGGTCCACAGGTCATTCCGCATGCGCAACAGGTACCAGCCTTGATTCCAGATTTCTCCAGCTCAATGAGATACCATCATTCAAGCGCCGTTACCAATCCAGTACAGTATCTCTGATCTGTCTCCGAACTTGGTCTTGACTTATACTTCAGCTCGACCATCCCACATTCCCTGAAAATAGCATGCCGGTGCCATCGTCCTCCTCAGGCTTTACCGAAGGCCACACAAGCTTTGTCAGTGACAAGACGCAGCCTCTGGTGCCCCATCGTCCCCCGGAGAAGAGCTCAGCCTGCCAACGTTGCCAACGTGGTTGTGCAATCAACATCGAAGGGTTATTGGTCGACAAAGACGATCTCTACTCAGGCGCAAGCCAGGGCAGTAACATGATGAACGTCCATGGATGTCGCCAACTTGAAGTCCAGCAGCCCCCGCGGGATGTGGACCATTAACTCCAGATCCCACGTCGGTGCTTATATCCGGCGGTGGCATACACAGGGCGACGCGGACAGCACGGTAAACTGTCTGTGGGACGGGTGCGATGCTAAGAGATTCGATCAACCGTCACGTTGTGCTGCCTGGCCTGCAACCAGGAGTTTTCCCGGGGGGATGTGTACGATAAACATGTTCGGAAAGCTGGAGGTTTGTGGGACGTGGGTGCAGCGATGGTGTATGGCACAAAATGCAGGGTGATTGACATACGCCAGGCGTTGCGGCGAGAGGCGAAGATCGCTATCTAGATTGACAGTCCCCCCATTTTTTCCCTATGATTCCAATTGCATTAGTTGACTCCACCATGGAACATCCTCCGACTGGTGCTATTCTGGCCATGAATGCTCGAAGGTAATGGAGTTTACTGACCAAGCCCGTCTTCGTCCCGATCAGCGGCCTGCATGGAGATAGTTGAAAAAAAGAAAGAGAGAATATCGCGATGCGTCGCTTTAAGGGTTCATCTTCTTCGCTTCCTTGTGTCGAGAACCTGAATCGATCATTCGATGCGCCAGTTTGAGATCCTCCGAATCATCTAATACGTTGGACCATCGGATATTGCTCATCATCATCTGGATTGTGACGTGGAAGATGACCTTATTTTCGCCACGATAATACTTTGATGGGTACAACTTGGAATGCTACGTCGACGCGGTGGGAGTGGAACCTGTAGTTAGTAGCGAATGTTCCCGGGTTTGATCAAATACCCTGGGAAGCAATTGCCTTGGACATTGACAGCGGAATGCCCAAGGAAGTCGAAGCCGAAAATCGATCAGTCGACTCACGACTGTGATCGATTGATCGATGATCGTGGCGTGGCAGCGCAACAATCATTGTCTGCGAAACTTCCCAGTGTTCCCGCCGGTGGGTTCGAGTTAGAACTTGCAGCCGCCACGAGACAATTAACGCTGCTCATAACTTGAATACTCAGACATCTGAATCATAGTTTACTTCCTCGCGCCGACGTAACCACTCATCTTCGAAATCCTACAATTAAATTAGATCGCTCGAACCAATCTTGCTTGCTCAGCGTCACAAGCAAGCTGATGGTCAAGTTCGACAAGGAATGCAGGTATGAGCCACGGAAACCTGGGGAGGTGGTACATACTGTTACGGAATCACAGATGTGTAAACAAGATTGGCCGGAACCTATGGCTATAGTGGGCAGAAGATGGGGTGTAGATAGCGGCTGTGATACCGAATAGCAAAGTATGAGGGGCTAGGCTTGCGGATAATCCAGCTCGATAGCTTTCTGTAAAACACAACATTCGATCCGAACCACATAGGAGCGAGACAACGAGCCGAACTCACTGTGCGGGATTTTCGTGTAAACAGCCACAGGAGAATACGCCTGGAGAGTGGGATCTTCATCTCCTTCATTTCCTCGAACGTCTTCTGTAGCTGCGCGTCAATTTTATCGTACTCCTCCTGCAAGCTCCGGGCCAAAGCTGGATCGTTCTGCAACTTTGCCTCCTCTGCGAGCTCCTTAAGCATCTTCCTCTGCTCTGCAAGGAGCTTCTGGAGCCGAGTATATAGAATCTTGCCTGCCTCCGTCTCGTTTAGGCGTTTCTGCTGTTCGACGAGCTCTTCCTGCAGGAGCAGCTCGTCACCATTGTTTCCCATACTTAGAAGACCTTCTACGATGACCCACGCAGAAGCGGATGTATGGTGGAACCGTTGGGAGATGGCGCCTCCGTCTATCAGTAATCGCCAAAAGTCGCCTGTGAGCTGCTTCTCCCTTTGTGTTGCTAGTGCTTTGTCCTTCGCAATGTCCCACATAGTCGTGACTAGACGTGTTCGGTGTAGGGGTGTATCGCCGCAAAGCCGACCAAACATCTGGAGATTCTTGTAAGCAGAACCAGACATACGATTGTCGGTGATTCTGTGGAGGTAGATTATCCCAGCGATTTTGAGCGTGGTGTCATCTGGATACCTTTGTACATGTTGGAAGGGGGACAGAAAATGTTCAGAATACGACGTACTTTTGTGTGAGCCAGTCGGCAATTACTCTTAATATCTCAGTATCTTGCCGATAGGTATCGTCGAAGCCAGGCGTGTCGACCAACACAAGACGGACATCCTGGTACGAGATAGGGTACGGAGTGACGTTCCGGGTGCTGGACCTGAGGTTACTCGCTTTCTGCTTCTCTGCGTTCCCAGTGAGTTTGTTGATGAACTGATCGTTCTTAACCTGAGAATTCGATATCAAAGGTGCTACGAGCCCACTCACATTAGTCTTTCCGGATCCCGTTGGCCCCATAATACTATTGTGCAGAACTGCTTCGGCACGGTGACGATAACCCTGGAAGAGAATACTCACACCACAACAAAATCGTTTGGGCTTGCCTTGAAACGGTCTCTGAACATGATGGCTCTTGACAGAGTTGTCGACAGTGGATGTGGCCGGGTGGAGAAAATGGAGTGGGGTCGCCAGGCTCTCCGAGGTTAGGCATCCTCACACACTTGGTCGTGCCCTAAAGCCTCCACAACGTGGTTTCATGACTCCCATAAACGTTTGTGAACTTGCCAGTCGTGCAAACCGCGTGTTTGTACAGTTCGCGAGCTATTCGCCGCTTTTCTCGGCATGTGGCGCGGACCTGAGATGCTACTGCTGGGTATGTATATGGCTGAAACTAGCTATTTCGAGCCAGTCTCGACGGTGGTAGACGATCATCATCATAACAGTTGGAGCAGAATGTTATATGGACAGGAAGAAATAGATATTCAGTTATCCACATTCGTATCATCTAGCGCTATTATGCCCACACTACATGTAGGTGTACAGCCGCTCCCCTGCGATCAAGCGTGTATGTACTGCCATTGAAACGAGTGAGACCGTGATCGAACATTGGAAAGGACCTACAATCAACTGTACACCCGGGACGAGACTGATGGGTGAGGTATGTACTAATCAAAGACGAAGATGGCGAGATAGTAGATGAGAGAGATTGCTGGCAACAGTTCAACGGACGCTCGACACTCAGATGGCGCGCTCAAAGCGGTGGGCAAAGAAGCGAAGAATCAGCTGCGTGCAGAAAGAAATGATATTGAATCTTGCATGAGGAAACTCCGGCCGCGTTGATTGTGCCGGGATGCGGTGGGTTGATCGCTGGAATGCGAACACGAGCTGACCTCGAGTTGATACACATTTCAGCTTGGCGTGTGAATTCATGAAGGCTTCTGCCGCAGTGGTACAGGGTTTGTGGTACTACGGTAGCCCAGCCCCTCCTAATGACAGGAGGCAAACCTCGCTAGTACAGTCTGGTCATCAGGCGATAGGTTTTGTACAGCGGAGCAACGATAACTTACAGATGCCTACCTTACATCGTATTCACTGACTAGTAGGACTCCAGGTAAGTTCAGCAACTGACCTCGAATGTCTGAGGATAGCTGATTTCGGCGGGATCAATACCCTGATAGGTGCTATCCTGATCTCAGGGTTTATACTTCTCCTGAACCTTGTCAGCGCTCCATACACGTCGATTGGTTCAACACTCCAGTAGTTGCCTAAAGGAGAGTAAAACGAGGAGATGCAGTGTTGTGTCACGAGCATACATACTACGGCTCTCCAGTGGTGAGGCATGCTGATCGACCTATTAGTGTCCGACGTTGGGCGTGCATTATTCATAAACGACAAACGGGAAGCGCTTGCAAACCCGTATCTTGGCGCTTGGGTGGAGTGGTCAGTCTCTTCAGGTCCCTTTAGCTTGGGTTCGCTTCCCTCACTCGAGGTACTCCTACATCTTTCTGCGTCGTCCATTCTAACTGGGAATCAGAATATGGTTTCTGACCAAACTTCCCCCCCTTCCTCGAAAGACGGAATCATCCCTGCATCCATATCCCCGGCTACGGACGGATCGGGGGACAACTATTCTCCTAGCCCCAAGGCCGACTCACTCCCGCTCCCAATATCCGATGTCGCGTCCTCCAGTTATCAGTATCCTCCGAACTCTCTTCTAGATCATGCTGCTATTCGTGGTGCCACGTCAAGCAACCATCACAAACCCATCGACGAAACCGACATAGTAATCGCGTACGTTTTTCTAGAGTTGGGCTTTATGGCGCTTATCATACTTTTCACTAGGGTCATGGGGCTCACAGGGGCAGGCAAGAGTTCAGTGAGTTATCGTCGCAAGACTCTACGCCCCATAAGGCTGAGACATTCACAGTTCATTAACACAGCTGCTGGGAGGACGGAAGTCGTCGT
The DNA here is from genome assembly GCA_038089495.1 of Xerocomellus dryophilus. Lineage (NCBI taxonomy): Eukaryota > Fungi > Basidiomycota > Agaricomycetes > Boletales > Boletaceae > Xerocomellus > Xerocomellus dryophilus. Next base: position 5,054 of record JBBPKY010000550.1, read on the forward strand.
AGTTAACGACTTGATATCCCAGACACAAGTAGTGCAGCCTATCCGGTGTCTTCGTCCTGACGGTCGTCGGAATATTGTCTTAGTAGACACCCCCGGATTTGACGACACACTCATTTCTGACGCTCAGATTCTAAGAATGACAGCCAACTGGCTGAAGGAGACGTGAGTGGCCCCGAGAGTATGGTCGAGCTCGGCCTGACTCGACGCCCACAGTTACCGGAACAATGTCAAGCTTACTGGTCTTCTTTACCTCCACCGTATCTCAGACGTCAGATTGGCAGGAACTCCTCGGAGAAATCTGGCTGTATTCAAGGACTTGTGCGGTGACGATAACCTGAAGAATATTGTCCTCGTCACAACCATGTGGGACGAGGTTGAAAGCCAATCAGTCGGTTGCAAGAGGGAAGAAGACCTTCTCTCGAACTTCTGGAAGGATATGATTTGTCTCGGCTCGTGTACTTGTCGTTTTCAAGGCACCCGCGAATCAGCTTGGGAGATCATCAATCGTTTAGACTTGGAAGGGTCTGGCCAGAGGCGCGCACCACTGCAAATTCAGCGGGAAATGGTTGACCGCGGCTTGCCACTTCATGAAACAACTGCAGCAAAGACCTTGCTCCGCTCCCTCATCCAACTTGCTGGAGAGTTTAAAAAGGTCTGGGAAAGGCTGCGTAACAGGGCTCGTCGGACAACCAGTCCAAGAGAGCCGTCGGGCGGCCTTCGGCGGCATACGTTCCTAAAGAGGTCCCCCACGAATGGATCGAGCTCTTCCGAAACTAGCTGGTCAGTGGTTTCGTCGACGGGTACTTCAAGTATTACTTCTCGTGATGCCACACCTCCGACCAGTCCAGCTGGGAGCGCCTCTTCGGGTTGTAGTTCCAATGGTCGCCGAGATACACTCTTAGCTACGATCAGAGTTCTCAGGCTTGCCCATCAGATGGCGGACATAGCCCACGTCCCCATGCTTCGCGGAGTACTCGGGACAGTCTTGCACATAGCTCAACTTGTCGAGGTCAGTACCCCACTGTTGACAGCCAGGCACAGCTCTTAGAGGTTTCTAAAGGAAATGGGCGGTACACATCATGCGATCAATCAAGTGATAGAGAGCTCTGGATGGCTGCTCGAAGAGATCACACAATATGCAGTAGGATCCAAGCTGTCCAAAGATATGAAGAGAACACTGAGCGCTTTTCAAAGGTATGTCACTTCGAATAGCCACCACCAAGGGGAGACGCGCATACACCATCACTTTAGGGAGCTCAACAATCTTCAAAACGTTGTGACCAAGATTTCGAGTAGAGGCCCTATTCCTCGCTTCTTCCTACACGATGGGGACATTCGGGCGATCACGGCGTGCACCACTTCGATTAAAGTGATCTATGATAAGCTTGGAGTACGGTCATCTTCAATACCTGGATTTGGACGCGCTAATGGCGTAAAATAGGTTAAGCTTGCCATAGACAATCGTCAGGCCCTCGCACGGCTCGAAGATCAACTGACGGCGCTCCTTACAAGTACAGCATTGGTGTGCCCACTTCCCAGAGTCTCTGGGGCATTTTCTGATCATTGTGGTAGCGACAATGTGAATGTAGGACGTGGGCCGTTCCTCATGAAGACTATCAGGAAAACGGACAGCCATCCGCTTCCACGAGTCAATCCTCATAACTACTCGTGGTCCGCGGGGGCTGTGGAGCACATATGCGAAACATCGAGGTGCTGGTCGCCTGAGCAATACTTTAATAATCCTATGACTCACGTTCGTAATATGCAAACACAATTTTGAATATACAACACTATCACTTGTATTCTACTTACTACGTTCTGCTAGCACGAAGTCTCATCATTCACAAGAACTACAGAAGCTATCAGTGAAAATGAACCTATGATTTGAGGACCAAGTATCACAAGCCACTGTGGTCAGTTCTAAAGAGATCCTCTACAGCACTCCATGCTACTTTGGGCTCTCCCTCGAAACGCTCCCGGTGTATCGACGGTTTCCATCTGGATTTATTTAGCGACTCCATCTGTGCACGAAGCCTGGATTCGTGCTTCGGGATCTTGGAGTCGGAAATGTTCCCCGAAGTCTTGTCATAGCTTATGACGATGTGTAGCCGCAGTGGGAGATGGCCGTCACTGATCCGAGGAATAGCAGCGAACTCCCGGAGGTGATTTTCAATACGTTCAAGGTCAGGGTCTGTTTCGATTCGATGCATGTAAATCATCCCCAGATATCGGGGGTTGTATCTGCGGGGTTATCGGATTCACATCCTAGCGAAGAAGTATGAAAAGTCTCACTCCGTCCGGCCTATCCATGTCCTGATCTCCTTTGCTGCATCAATATTGTCGCATCCAGTGAGAAAAGAAGGAGTGTCGACGAATACGATGCTCTTTACCCCCTCTTTTTTCAGGTCCCTCTTTGCTTCATCAGTCAGTTCACACCGAAACGCTCCAACCTTTGTAGTGGAAGGGTGGTAGTCTCTGCTGCTTATGACGAATTCGCCTTTTGTTGCTTCCTTGATGAACTGGGATGGAGCTGAGACGGAACCAAGCACGCGGGAAATGAGCCTACGCACGCACCCAACTTTTGCCGGATCCTGTGGGCCCCACTACGCTGTTAAACAACTCATCCTCAGGAATAGATGGGAACTACGATGACTTTGAACATACAATACTACGATATCATCTTCAGATATAGACAGTGTAGGCGCAGACGAGTCTTGCTTGATTTTGTTCCATAAATCAGTAAACAATCGGGCCAGATTGTGCAACATCGGCGTGGCCGAGCGTCCAAGCATGTAACTCGCTGTACACTTAAGTGGGATCGGACTCGAATAATTTAGTTGATAACTCAGCACAATATAAGTGAAGGAGTGCTTACCTCCAGTCAGCTATGTAGTACGAGATCAATCAATACCGTGACGAGGCTGGAAGGACCACGAGTAAGCACGCTGATGCTACAAAAAAGGAAATGCAATGAGCCTAAACTAATTATAAGGAAGTACTAAACAAGTATTAGCGGTCCGAACCTTGGGATCCACGTGTTATGATATATTTGCGCCGCAGTCAGCGATGGATCCACCCTGGACCCTGGGTCGTTGTACTACCCGAACTATCAATATCAATCACTCTTGCCTCATGGGGGTCGTACAGGCGACCTTGCAGGACCCGTGCTTGCTGGCCAATGTCCCAGCACCGTGGATGTCGGTGGTCAAGTCCTCATTTTCTATTTTCGGCTCTTTGAGTTTCCAACCCAAGTCGGACCGTTGCATTGACATTCAGAATGGCAGTGTGGCTCACGACATGCAATGTGGAGTGTGCGGTCCTTGTGCTCCGAATCAAGGATAAACTAGTATACTTATCCAAGTCCCCACTGGCAGTAGAACTATCAGCCATTCCTCCTGGTCACTTCGATCACGCCACGGCGAGAGAAAAAAGCGCCACCACAGCTTGCCAAGCTGTGTCGGGATCACCTGGTTTGAAAAGCTTGGGATGGAAGGAAGTATTCCATTTCACTTTCCCTCCCAGGCTCGGGCGCAGTCCACATAGCTGCGCCTCGAACGTCGCCATGCGAGATTGGACCGTGTTATCTGGAATTACGCCCTCGTAGCTGAGGATGGCATGCAGTCGTCGGGGGAGAGAGACGAAATCTCGGGGGAAAGCATAGGCGAAAGTATTCAGGTGCTGCTGAACAGATTCGTTATTGGGGTCGGTTTCGACTCTATGTATGTAAATGGTCCCGACAAGGGCAGACTTGGATCTGAACAGACAGTCACTGTCAATTTTCATGACGTTGAATATGCCAAGAAAATCTTACTTCGATTTTTCCAACCAAGCCTTCATTTCTTTCTCCGCCGCTCCATTGTTTCTGCCAGTGTGAGTGTGAAAGGAAGGTGTGTCCACGAACACAATATTCTTCCGTATCGCGTCGCCCAAAGCTTGCTTTGCTTCCTCAGTGAGCTCACATCTGATTGCCTGTACCTTCGCCGTGCAGGGTCGAAGGTCTCTGCCAACTTTCACGAGATCGCTCTTTGTCACTTCTTCTACGAACTGCGAGGGCATTAAAGCTCAACCGTAGTACGAACAGGAAGCACGTACCAAACTCTTTCCACCCCCAGAAGGGCCCACCACGCTGGATGACAGACCGTGAGTCAGTACAGAACCAGTCTAATGCCTTTAGAAAGCGCACAACACTACTATATCATCGTCATCCAGTTGGAGCGTCTGAATACGTTTGCCCATGATCCAATCGATGATCCCCATGCTGTCTGAATCTTAACGAGGTCCGCGACAAGGGTCGTATATGCTTGCCAAGGAATAGAAAGCCGGGGAGGGGTATAGGAGGAGATGGGGTTGGGTCACTACCTGTGCTAGCTGTGCTAGCTGTACACATCAGGCCATCCCGTCCGTCCTACCTGTTGGCAGTCTGTTTTGGTAACCGCCAGAATGCATGTTGATCATCAACACTGGCCGATCTGGAGATGTGGGACGATTACCGTGAGCTTGGTCATTACTTCCACATCCGGAAAGAAGGGAATGTGGTGGCCGTACAGAACTGGGACACAATTAATACCCCGGGCCACACATGTTCCAGTTTCAAGCCGCAATGTTCTACATTACAAAGATACTAGTTTTTTCTGCGTTTAACGGGCGAGCGGGCGTAAAATTTGTATGGACAGCGAGATCACTAGTAGCAGTCAAATTAGGGCTTCAAGCATTCAGGGATATCGAATGAGATATAGCTTGACTCACCTCGAAGCAGCGGAGATACGTATGAATCACGAATCACTTGAGGCCGGGCTTCACGGCTGCCTCGATGTGAGTTCAAGTGACCACGCCTTTCGGCGCTGTTGCTTCTTATCTCTAAATGGCAACTAAATGGCTTTCGTCGTCATACCTGTCCCATGTCACCAGCACTATTCCAATTTCCGGAAACATCCATCGTGAGTACCCCGCAGCCCACGAGTAATGCAGTAGAGGGTAACTTCACTGTAACCCATACCACGTCCGGCTGTCGATCCTATCTCTGCCCTGGAACCATTCTGCTCAACAGCCTCCCCACTATTACCTACCTGCAGACGAAGGAGTAGTTCACCGCAAGTCCTTCAACACAAAGTAGAAATGGAATCACCTTCAGCCCATGTTTTGACTTCTGATCCTCACTCCCTCTAGCATCGAGCATGGACAAAGGTTCGGTGCAAAGAATACGAATGGTCGGTAACGTTTCTTATTACTCACTGCTCCCAGCAAGCCAGTTTACTGTCTCCCACCAGCTTCTCTACGGGAGAAGGTCGAAGCGAAATGACCTAGGCCAGGGTGAAAAAACAGACAAAGCACGCGCAGCGACGAATCAAGGACTTCCTCAAGTAGCTGATGAACCTTCCTCGACGGTGCACTCCGCGCCTCAGACCAACACGGAGCAGCAACCTCAGACGGACAGTGAGCCCCGTTGGCGAGGACCTCCGCAGCTAGCCGAGGAACCTCATGCGATGGTGCACCCTGCGCCCCAGATTGATGCAAAACACCCCCAGATAGCTCGATTATCTCCTCAGGTTTCCGAAGAGCCTTCTGCGATGGTGCACTTCCTGCTTCAGACCAACACGGAGCAACAGCCTCAGACAGACAGAGAGCCCCGTGGGCGACGTCAGACAGACCGAGGACCTCCGCAGCTAGCCGAGGAACCTCATGCGGTGGTGCGCCTTCTGCCCCAGACTGACGCAGAACAACATGAGACAGACACGGAGCGCCTCCAGATAGCTCGATTACCACCTCAGGTTTCCGAAGAACCTTCTGCGATGGTGCACTCCCCGCCTCAGACTAACACGGAGAAACAGCCTCAGACGAGCAGAGAGCCCCGTGGGCGCCGTCAGACAGACCGAGGACCTTTGCAGGCAGCCGGGGAACCTCCTGCGATGGTGCACCCTCCGCCGCAAACTAACGCAGAACAACAATCCGAGACAGACACAGAGCACTTCCGGACAGCTCGAAGATCTGCGACGGTGAGCTTAGAGGACCTAGAAACAGATGACATTGTGATAGCGTACGTAGTTCAACTCTCGACGCTGAAATGTCTGACTTGATATCCTGAAGTGTCATGGGCCCAACAGGTTCTGGAAAGAGCACGGTGAGACAAACAGCAAATAGTGGGATTTGCTCACTCATGTGACCTCAGTTCATACACCTTGCGAGTGGACGTGACACTGAGGGAGTAGGCCACACGTTGAAATCGTTCACAAGTCATGTCGTTGCTATCCGATTCTGGGACCAGGAGAATGGGCGACATGTAGTCCTGGTGGATACACCGGGATTCGACGACACGTTTAAATCTGATCTCGATATCTTGAACATGATTTCCGATTGGCTGACTTCTAGGTAACGCATGACGTCTTTACTGCCTTGCATCTCTCACCTCCGTCCCCGTTCTCGCAGTTACAAGAAGGAGAAGCTCCTCTCTGGGATTTTGTATCTCCATCGGATAACGGACAACCGCATGGCCGGTACACCTCTGAAGAATCTCCGAGTATTCCGGAAGCTGTGCGGAAAAGACGCATTAGATAAGGTGTACCTCACTACAACAATGTGGGATGAAGTTGACCGCAGCGTCGGCGAGAGGAGGTTAGATGAACTCAAGATGGATTACTGGAAGGCGATGATTAGCCAAGGAGCCCAGACCGCTCGCTGTCGGAACGACGATGACTCTCCGAGGAGGATTATTCAACAAATCCTTGACAAGGAGGCCGCACGAAAGGTGCTGCTACTTCAAGAAGAAATGGCCGATCTGAAGAAGGAGCTCAAAGAAACAGAAGCAGGGCAAGAACTGTATTCTCAGCTTGATAAGCTAGTCGAGAAACAAATGTTGCTTCTACGGAGGATCGACGAAGAGAGGAAGGCGGCTTCGGAGGCGAGCGTGTTGGCAGAACTTCAGACAGAGTACAATGACTTGCGGGCGCGAATTGACGACAAGTTGCGCCAAATGCAGGAGCTGAAATTGTCACGGTTCAAGAATCTTCTCCGTTTCTTATCCCGGAAACGAGAGTGAAAGGTGAGTTGAGGTCAGACAGCCTTGCGTCGTTTGACCTCGCCTGACAGTTTCATCAGTTGACAGCTCAGCCGTATTATTGACTGAAGGTTCTGGCAGTTCTGAACCTTCGAAGAATAGTCACGGATCTACTGCAGGACCTCCAGATATGATATAAGATTACGGATATACTACGACCTGAGTGACGTATCAACGAGAAAAGGTCATCATACTGCGCACAGGAAGAGACACATTTCCTTCAATTTTACTGCACGGTCCAACTCGGCACCATATTTACATGCAAGTGTATCTACCAAGTATCGTGACATCTTCGCTCACGGCAATCTTCGAGTGTTATCTTTGCCCCTGTCCGGTTTGCTGTCCGTTTCCGGGCGTTGTGCTAAGTCCTGACGCTCGCGCCGAGCAAGCGAGAATGTGATACGACGGGCCCTTATCCTTGTACCGTGTCCAGGAATCGGACCAAGTCCCGACGCTCGTGCCGAGCGAGTGAGAATATGATGGCAGATCGGGAGATCGTAGCGCGGGAGCGTGATCAATGCATAGCCCATCTGACCGGACCCGAGTCCACTGCCAGGAAACCTCTTCGGAACGGATGGCGGAGCTGGGGATCTACGGGGGATAATATAGATTTAAGTTAGAGTAGGGCGAAATGCAACCTTTACCTCGCTCTGAGTGACGTGGTTCCTTTTTCGGGAGCTGGTGAGGCATGCTGTCAACTTGGGGCACATCCGGGCACGGCGGCGGTTCGAGCGCGTTCCTTGGGATACCCTTGCCTAGCATGCGAAGGGGCGAAGAACGACTACTTACCTCGCGTTCAGCGGCATTGCCAGACAGGAAGCGTGCCGCATGAAGCCAGAAGGTCGACCTTTTTCATGGGACACGATTTAGTAAGGAGCGACCCAGCAAAACATGAATTTCCCTACCCTCGGATCCATCCGTTGTGGGGGCGTGCGGAGTGTAAGAAGAACCGTGCATAAACGCACCATGATCCTGTGCGAAAGAGAGTATAGAGTGTCCCTTGTTCGGCGCATAGGATAGCATGGCAGCACGGTGAACGAACCCTGAGATCAAGTTGGATGCCGTCCGTGAGCGTCATAAGCCACAGAATCTTGAGCTCTTCCCGGGGCGTCCAAGACGTGCAATACCTTGGTAAGGATGACGGGCGCAGACGAGGAATAGCATTGTCGATATTGCGAGTTACTGTAGCGAGACGTCGGCGGGCTTTATAGCAGCCAGGACAGACTTGACCAGCTCGGGGAGGTCACTCACGGAAGCCGCTGCAACGGCGCGTTGGTAAACGTGCCGACGTGAACGCTCGGAGTTTGGACGACCGACCTTTGCTCGCCAGTTGCACGATGCGGACTTTGGGATGGTATGGGTCGCGGAAAACACTTGTGGGAAATACACGTTCGGGCTAGTTCGTCTCAGGAAAACAACATGGTTTATTGACGCGTCGTCGATCATGTCGTAGGCTCGAAGATTGGACTATGGAGGCCGTGATAAATTCAGATCCGTCGCATCGTCGTACCTCGACATTGTGGTCACTCCGCCGTCGGTCCGAAGAGCACTAACATTGAACTCGGGCTCGGTCATGTGTGCCAGCGACTCGGATCACGCGCCGCGCCGCGCTACGGTCTCTCGATCTGCCATCACATTCTCGCTTGTTCGGTGTGAGCGTCAGGACTTAGTACAATTCCTGGAAAGGAGACTCGAAGATTGCCGTGAGTGGGGGTGTCGTGGTACATACTTGGTAGATACGCTTGCATGTAATATGCCAGCGTGCCGAGTTGGACCATGTAGTAAAATTGAAGGAAATCTGTCTCTTCCTGTGCGGTGCCCACTACAACTCCACATCCACTATTATGTACTGCGATGGTACATCACTCAGGTCGTAGCATATCCGTCATCTTACATCATATCCGGAGGTCCTGCAGTGGGTTCCGTGACGATCCTTCGGGGTCCAGAACTACCAGAACCTTCAGTCAATAGTACGGCTGATCTGTCAACTGATGGGGCTGTCAGATGAGCGTCAAAAAACACATGGATGTATGCTTGGGTGTATGGCCTCAACTCACTCTTCATGCTCCTTTCCAGGAAATGCAACTGAGAAGATTCTCGAACCGTGACAATTTCGGCTCCCGCAGTTGACTCAACTGGTTGTCAATTTGCGCCCGCAAGTCATTGTACTCTGTCTGAAGCACCACCAACACGCTCGCATCCGAAGCCGCTTTCCTTTCTTCGTCGATCTTCCGTAGTAGAACCATGTGTTTATCGACCAGATTCTCAAGCTGAGAATACAGTTTCTGCCCTGCTTCCGTTTCTTCGAGCTCCTTCTTCAGATCGGCTATTGCTTCTTGAAGTAACAGACCTTTGCGATCGGCATCCTGACCAAGGATTTGTTGAACAATCCTCTTCGGGGAATCATCGTCGCTCCGACAGCGAGCTACCTGGGCTCCTTGACTAATCATCGCCTTCCAGTAATCAGTCCTCAGCTCATTCAACCTCCTCTCGCCGACGATTTGGTCCACTTCATCCCACATGGTTGTAGTGAGATATACGTTCCCTAGAGCGTCTTTTCCGCATAGCTTTCGGAATGCTCGAAGGTTCTTCAGAGGTGTACCGGCCATGCGATTGTCCGTTATCCGATGGAGATACAAAATCCCAGAGAGAAGCTTTTCCTTCTTGTAACTGTGAGAACGGGGACAGAGGTGAGACACGCAAGGCAGTAAGGGGGTCTTGCATTACCTCGAGTTCAGCCAACCGGAAATCATGTTCAAGATGTCGAGATCAGACTTAGACGTGTTGTCGAATCCTGGTGTATCCACCAGGACTACGTGTCGCCTGCTCTCCTGGTCCCAGAATCGGATAGCAACGACATGACTTGTGAACGATCTCAATGCATGGCCTACTCCCTCAGTGTCACGTCCACTCGCAAGGCGTATGAACTGAAGTCACATGAATAAGTAAATCCCACTACTTGCTGTTTGTCTCACCGTGCTCTTGCCAGAGCCTGTTGGACCCATGACACTTAAGGATGGGAAGTTAGACATTTAGACATTTTAGCGCCGAGAGTTGTATTACGTACGCTATCACGAGATCATCTGTTTCCAGGTCCCCCGTGCCCACCGTCGCAGGAGGTTCCCCGGAAACCTGAGGAGATCCTCGAGCTGTCTCGAGGTGCTCTGTGTCTGTCCCAGATCGTTCGCCTGGGTTAGTCTGGGGCGGAGGATGCACAATTGCAGGAGGCTCCTCGGCCTCCTGCAGAGATCCTCGGACTGTCTGACGACGCTCCCTGCCTGTCTGAGGTTGCTGCTCTGTGTCGGTCTCATGTGGGGAGTGTACCGTCGCAAGAAGGTCATCGGAAACCTGAGAAAATCCTTGAGTTATCCGGGGGTGCTCTGGATCTGTCTCAGGTTGTTGTTGTTCTGCGGCAGTCTGGGGCGGAGGATGCATCATCGTAGGACGTTCCTCGGCTACCTGCGAAGGTCCTCGGACCGTCTTATGGCGCTTCCTGTCTGTCTGAGGTTGTTGCTCCGTGTTGATCTGGGGCGGGGAGCACACTGTCGCATGAGGTTCTTCGGCTACATGAAGAGGTTCTTGATTCGTCGCTGCGTGTGCTTTGTCTGTTTTTTCTCCCTGGCCCAGGTCATTTCGTTTCGACCTTCTCCCGTAGAGAAGCTGGTGGGAGGCAATAAACAGGCATTTGCTGAGAGTAGTGAGTAATGGGAAACGTTACTGACTACCCGCATTTTTTGTGCTGAACCTTTGTCCATACTCGATGCTAAGAAGAGTGCGGATCAGAAACAGGGGCCGAAAGTGATGTCGATTCTACCTTGTGTTGAAGGACGGTGAACTATACGTTCGTCTGCAGGTGGTAGTGGTGGAGAGGCTGGTGAGTGGAATTGTTCCATGACAGAGGTAGGAACGACGGCTGGGCATGGCGTGGAATCGTGCTGGTGGCATGGGGTCAGACAGGTACTAGTGATGATGGAAGCCATCTAGAGGTCATCGATCCATGATGAAGCAACAGCGCCGAAAGGCGTGGTTACATCGAGGTAGACGTGAGGCAGCCTCCAGTGATTCATACCTCGTATGGATCTCCGCTGCCTTATATCTCGTCCAATCCCACCCTTGAACGCTTGAAGTCGCAGATTTGGCCGCTACCGGTGATCGCTGTCGACTCCGGACGGTGGTCCACCCGCCCGTACTTCTTTGTACCGTAGACCATTATAGCTTGAAACCGAAATGTGTGCTTAAACTCTGGTTGCCCAGATTCCCGTCTTTCCAGACGAGACTGGAAGTAATGGTTGCCAAGTTCGCCTCATAAGTCTGGTTAATCCAAGAAATATACGGGGCTGTGCTGTAAATGTGTAAAGGGGTCGCACCTCGGAGAACAAGTAAGCGCGTGCCTGAGACACCACGGCTGTGTCGCCTACCCGAACTCGTTCGTCGATGCGTTTTGGACCCGACTACCTAAGCACCGAGACTACGTGGGACGCTGCACCTCCATCCTTCAGCCTGATTCAGATCTCGGATTAAAGAATTCCTCACCGTTCAAGTTGGGCCCAAGCGTATGTGAAAATTACTGGAGCAATGCCACCTCACTAATCAGCTCTGGTTCGCAAATGGGCATCCAGTCCATGCCAGACGATGACCGTGAGCTGTGCCACATTGTATATCGAAGTGGAGGGAGCTGTTTGTTCATCCAGGACCTGGGATCCACCTCCAGCGTCGTACTCGCACTCACCAGTGCCACTTCTTCCCTCACATCTGATGACAAGCAGAACGAACCCTCGTCTCCCTCATGTCGGTGTCTTTAGTCGCAAGCCCTTCTGAATCACTACATGTCTTGAATACCGCACCCCCTTGAGTGGCTGGTAGCAGAACCACTTGCGATTATACCCTGGCTCGAGGCTTACTTAACCTTACCTATGCTCGTCAGGATGGATATGCGTGAGTGATAGGCATTGTGTTCCATTCGTCGCTAACACACAGCGGAGCCCTCCGTTACCATCTGATTATACCTCGGGTCAAGACACAAAGTGGTTCATCAATCTTATGAAGTTGGTCTTTATCTCATAGTATAGCCCATCGCTGATACCTCCACGGTAGAAGAGCATCCGGCCTATTGGACACAAGATAGTGGTCGCCGTTATCGACACTTTCTGCTTTATACGAGTCGTCAGGAAGTCATTTCCATCAACGGTGATAGGGTCTCACTGACCCTCCCAGCTTGGTATGCTATTCCCATTCTCATGCTAATTTAACTCAATAATGTTAATCGAGCCGTTTTCAATGAATTCACAGGGTCGTTTGCCCCCAATGGCACACCGGCACGTAGGATGGCACCGGAGCCACAGGTCATACCATATTCGCAAGCGATACTGGATTTGGGTATGATCTCTAGCTCGACGAGATATCATCATGCAAATCCCGGTGCCGGTGTCAGTATCCCACACTTGTCCCCGCGGATATCAATGCTTATTTTTACATCAGCTCGACTGTCATAAAGAGTGACGAGAGGCAACCTACAATGGTGATTTTATCGGCCTCCACAGAAGAAAGTCCAACAGCCCCTGCGGGATGTAGACCATTTACTCCATATCCCGCCGTGTCGGTGCTCATATCCATAAATAGGGCACGCGGACGGCACAGTCAAGTGTCTGGGAAGGGCGCATTACAAGTAAAGCGATGCTGAGAGACTCGGCCAATCGTCACGTCGTGAGTGTCCGCCTCGGAGGAGGATTTCATTTCCCCGGCTGTAACCAGGAGTTTCCACTACGATCAACATGTTGAGAACGGTGATGTGTGCAGGGATGCATGGTGCGATTGTGTATGGTACTCAGGGCAGGGTAATTGACGTGCGCCAGGCACCGCAACAAGGAGGAGTCGCAGTTCGTCATGCAGGTCAATAAGTTGGACGACGTGCAATAAGTCCTCTGTTTCGCCATCTTCTCTCCTGTTAACAATTACAATCGGTTTGCTTGACCTTACGATGACATGCGTAGTTCTTGATTGTTTCCCTTCTGTCCCGTGAATGGGCCGAAGTTAGCTTATGAGAACTGCCTTTGTTCATGACTTGCATGTTTCCCAATTCGATCCGAACGGGATAATGTTGTGTGCACTTCGTCTAGTGGAACCGAATCAGATCCCACCACCGGTTTCCTGCAGTAGTGAAAGCAGGTCGGAACGCATTGCATATAGGCTATGACGGATACATTACATTTTGCAGGCTATATTGATGCCTCCGAGATGATTTTCAAGCAGTGAGAATTCCTGGACCTGATTAAATGTCGATGATAGCTTGCCGGATTTTACACGAAGCGAGGTCAAGGAACTTGAAACCAACTCGATCGATCGATCGAGCTCCGATCACGTGTGTGATCGACGATCGATGATGGTGGATTGGCAGC
>JBBPKY010000551.1:0-18467 GCA_038089495.1 Xerocomellus dryophilus
CGGTCGTTTCACCAGGGCACGTCCACTCTATGAGTACATATATTTATCCCTCATTATATTTGGTGTACAAAAAGTCCTTCCCAACTCATATACCCACTCGTCGACGTGGTGTCTGCCCAACCCGCAGTCCAGGATGTCTCGGCGTCCCAGGCACGATTATCTGCGAGCTTCCGGTTGTGGTCTTGACAGCCAAAGCTTGTTCGGTCTCTTTCTTGGCAGACCTGGCAGTCGTCAGCTGTCTGTCAGTGCCAACCTGACGATGGGACTTACTCTTCTCTTTGTTTCTTGATCTCGTTCTCCAACTCGGCTCTCTTGGAGAACTCTCTGTCAGCTTTACGTCTTGTACTACCATCGTCAAAGTTCTTCTCCCTAACAGAGTAAAACACGGAACCCAGATCGGCTGCACAACAGTGAGTGATGGGTATATTCCTGGGAACCAAAGTCCACTTTACCTAACCAATATGCATCGATGGCCGTCACCTGCGTCATATATTCCTTCGACGTGAGAATCAGCTCATGATATACAACATATGTAGGTGTGTCTAAGGAAATAAGTTTCGGTGTTAGGAAGAGTGTAACAAATACTTACATCCCAACCCATACAGCGCACTGGTGGGATGTAGGTGCGTCGGTAGACCGGTTCGGATGTTCACATACTCCCCAATACCTTTGACGCGAGCAGCTTGGTGGAAATATCCAGCAGTGATTGCTTTCCTGGAGAGCTTGTTCGGTTGTGTCTCAGACCCTGAGGAGATGGTAAGACTCACCGCAAGATATCAAAGTCTGTTCCACCCGATATGATCTCCATTTTTTGAAACTTCATGATATCTTCAAGTTGTGCACGAACTTCCCGAGCCTTCCTGAGAAGCTTTGGATGCAAGAAATGGCGCGTAGCCCAGTCGTCTCGGAAGCTGTGAGGCCCATGTTAAACAAACACGACGTTGTCAAAAGTCACACGCACCCGTGGCTCTTCCACTGGTTGAAAACGTTCAGGAGGGTTAGGTGGTCGCTTTCTGGTACGTTAAACTTCTCGCGAGCTGCATCCGCTTCCTCCATCCGTTCCTTTGGCCGGTAGAAGACACTGGGTACTGATAGCATAGAAACGATTGTAAGCATTTCTGCAGAACACTTGTAATCCACGGAGGCAATCAACATCTTCGCCATCGATGGTTCCATGGGGAAGTCAGACATTTTGCGCCCAACCGGAGTCAGATCCCCAACATTGTCGAGAGCCCCCAGGACCCAAAGCTGGTACATCGAGTTGATGATGTTTGCCTACATCTTTGTCAATACTACGTCGAAACGGATCACTTCTGACATACCTGAGGTGGAGGATCCATGAAATCGAACTCCAACAGGTTCTTAACACCCAGAGACTTCAGTAACAGTACGGTATTGGCCAAGTTTGTCCGCTGGATCTCAGGTATGGTGTTGGGAAACATTTCATTTCGGTAGGCCATCTCTGTATACAAGCGGTAGCAGAAGCTATGAAAGATTGTCAGAAATCATTTTAACCGACCCACTCATGATTAACTGACCCACTACCTGTTCGACCAGCACGACCCGTACGTTGATTTGCGTTTGCCTGGCTCACAGGGGTTATCTGAAGGGCATCCATACCGACCTTCGGGTTATACACTTTCAGCTTGGAATACCCAGAGTCTACAACATACAGAATACCATCGACTTCAAATTCTATATAAGCACATGAAGACGGCACGGAAAACGAAGACCTCACCTGTCAATGACGTTTCTGCAATGTTCGTAGCTACGATAACTTTTCGGCGGCCATCGCTAGTAGGTTCAAAGATACGGGCCTGTAGGTCAGCCGGCATCTGGGAGTAGATAGGTAACACTGCCAAAGGTGGTGGCTCATCCAGTTGTGCAAGTCTCTCTGCGGACACACCAAGAATGAGAAGGCGTACGATTTGAGGAAATGACACCAACCCTGTACGACTTGACAAGTGACTTCTATATCTTCTTGGCCAGTCATAAAGACAAGAATATCACCCTGAGGTAACGAGAGATGAATCTGGAGGACTTGCTTGACAGCGCTGTCAACATAGTCTTCACAGGGAGACTTCGAGTGGAACATTTCGACAGGAAAAGTCCGACCGGGAATGGTATATGTTGGGGCATTTCCGTAGAACGCGGAGAACTAGTTCCATTATTGAACAGGGTTTCAGCGATGTGGAAGATCTCAGCTCTCACCTTCTCGGCGTTCATGGTTGCGGATGTGACAATGAGTTTCAGATCGCGGCGCCGAGAGAGGACTAGTGGGCAACTTATCAATGAATGCTACTGTAGGAAGTGATAAACTTACTCTTCCTCAAAAGACCCATGAGAACATCAGTGCTGAGCGAGCGTTCATGTGCCTCGTCAAGAATAATAACGCTATATCGATCTAAATCCCCTTCGTTTAGAGACTCTCGCTGCAGTACACCATCCGTCATGTCTAGGGAACGGGCACCTGTTAGCCGCGTATAGAGTGCACGAAATGACGCTCACATTTTATTTTAGTCTCTGACGATGTGCAGTCTTCAAATCGAATCGCATAACCAACGAGCCCACCAAGTTTACACTGCAGTATCATTGAGGCGTAAGAAACTACGAAGGTCGCATGACACACCTCCATCTCTTCGGAGACACGTTTTGCGACGGACATTGCAGCAACACGACGGGGCTGCGTGCAACCGATGATGCCGAAAGAAGCATATCCGTCCTCGTAAAGGAATTGTGCTAGCTGTGTAGTCTTACCAGAACCTGTCTCGCCGACGACAATGACAACTGGATTAATTTTCGTCATTAAATATGCAACTGTCCAACCACTGGAACATTTACCTTGGTTCTCTCGCATGACCTTCAGTAATTCTTCTCGACATGCAAACGCGGGTAGATATTCCCTCTGTTCCTTCAGAGTCCTATTTTTGGCGAACGAACTGACACCAGCAGTCGTCTTCAGATGGCTAGCAAACTTCGAATCTCCTTTGTAGTCTTCTTTTTCGCCAGAGGCAGCCGCTTTCTCTGCTGCAGCTGTTGATGTGTAAAACACAGACCTACGTGAATGTCCTACTCGACAAGTTGTGAAAGAACGAAACGGGAAACGTACCTTCGGCTTCGGCTTCTTCATCACGGACTCCCATGATGTTCCCCAACGACGTTCCTCCCAAGGAAGCAAGCTTGGCAGCAGCTTTCGCGCGTTCAGCTTGTTCTCGTTTCTCCTTCACAAGGGCGCTGCCTTTCTTGGAGAACACGGCCATATCACTTGTTGCGTCCCTGATAGGGTTGATAGGTTCCAACTGTTTCGTAAAGATGGTCTTCCCATCCAAGAACGGGGGCTTGAGATCATGAACCATGACATGGACAGTTGATTCCGACTCGTCTTCGAAATCAAGGTCAAGCTCTTTGCGAGTAGCAACACCCGAAGTGACCATTCGGTTGGCTTCCCATAAGTCGTTATCAGCATTCTAGGCGCCGCTCAGTAAACGAGCTATGTGTTGTAATAGCGATGGGTGCTCACATACTGTGCCTGTCTGGCCGAGATCTTCTTCTGCACTTGGGAGTGAGCATAATCGACCTCTGAAATAATTCGGGACTAACCCTTGCTTTTGTCGCGATCTCGGCCTGCTTGATAACGCTAAGGTCCTCGTACTGAGCAAGAGGGTTGTGTTCCTCGTTGCCAGCTACACCACCTTCTTCAGCGCCACTGTACCAATCTCGATCCAACCTAACTTGCTCTTCTTCCCACTCTCGCATGTCGACACCAAAAAGACCGTCGTCCTCTGGACTCCCCCCTCGCGGAACCCTAGGCGTTGGAGCATCCCACATAGTGTCCTTTGCACGTCCCCAACCTGAAACGTCCCCGTCCCGGCTTCGTCTCGGGGTCGAATCCCATCCAACATTGGGCACACGGACGCTTGGTGCATCACGGTCGCGGTCGCGACTGCCTCGCTGACTGCGCGGTGTCGAATCCCACTCCGTTCTAGAGCGGCCACCCCATCTTCTATCGTCTCTGTTCAGTCGGCGCTGGAAGTCCCCGAGACCTTTTGGTCCGTCGGCCTTGCGTTCGTGCGTTGCGGAAATACCCTCTGAAGAATACGATGAAATGAAGGACACGTCGAGACGGGCAGTTTGCTTACCCTTTTGTCTATCCCTGTTCTTCCTGTACTCCTCCAGTCTTTGTCGGGCGATTTCAGAAAGGCCGCCTGGGTTGGAAGGGGTGTCTTGACCCCGTTGTCTAGATGTACCGCTCCGCTGGAGAGGTAAACTCGGAACTAGGGGGATAAATTAGTTCCTGTACTGTGATACCACCGAATCGCACGCACCTTTGAAAACAGCATCGTCATTCAACCTGGACTTCTTCCGGGGCCCATTTTCTGCATCCGCTTGGTCTCTCTTTTCTTTAGCCAGGCGGTCCAGGCCGAGAAGGGACCCGCGAGGGGTTGGAGGCTCCGTTGGTTGGCGAAACACGTGTCTCTGTAAATCTTTGTGAGCAGACGATGGGTGCAGCGTGTATTTATCATACCGCGGCGCCCCTCATGAGGCCTCCTGGACGCGCTATGTCTGGTTCGAGAACGTCGGTGGCATCCGCGGTGACGTCGGGGGGGACGGACGCATCTTGCTCTGGGTGGGGTGTGGTTTCCGAGTCGGAATGAAGTGAAGCCATCGGTGTCTTGAGAAGACCTGCCAGTCCTTGCAGTAGCCGAGCGAGCTGCTTAGGTCAGCATCAGTAGTGCAACTCCACCCGGACAAGCCCGGGAGTCGTCTGGCTAGCTCCGTACCCTCCCATTCCATGCACGCGACCCCTCCTCCATCCCGCTGCACACCATATCGACCCGTAAAGGCATCCGCCCTCGCCGTTGTTGCGCAAACCAGGAAATGCCTGAATAGTCCCCGCAGAGGCCAACGTGTTGACGATCTTGTTTGCGCTCGTCCCCGAGTCGTCGGATCCGGCATCACCGATCTTCGGAAGAGTGTATGAGCTGCTGCCTCACTTGCTTGTTCCTTATGTTCCGTGCTCGACTCACGCTCATGTGGACGTTCAACCAACTGGCGATCGTCCACTCGAGTCTTCTTCGCTATTGGAGTCGCTCAACGCATGTTCTATTAAACGGGTGAAATGAACCCGATTTCGATCGTCGGTTCGCACGACGCTCAACGAGGAGCACTACTATCTGCTCGCGATTGGCTGCCGGTATTGTACAACGCACTACATTTCGTTCAAGACGCAGAGGAACCCGTCATTCGTAACAATGCCGCGTTCACGCTCTGCCGTTTCGTCAGCATCGTTGCGTCCGATGCCCTGTCTGTGGCTGAAGCCGAGCCTCTGTTCGTACGCACTGCTTTCCCTGCGCTCAAGAACGCGTTGCGATTAAAGACGAAGCTCGTACGTACGGACTTCCTCGGGCCGCACTCAAATGTGGACGCATCGCGTCGTCGCTTCGGCTCCCAGGAGATGCGGCGCCCTTGCTCGCAGGCGGTGACGGCGAAGCAAATTTCTTCACCAATGTGCAGACGGACGAGAGCATTTCGACGGCGCGACGAACAATGCGAGCAAGGATACTTGCGAGGTGAAACGCTGGCAGAGGTATCCCGCCCCCCGCCGGACTCCCTTTCATCCTGTGGCTTTTTACTTGATTATCAATTCGGTCGAGCAACGACCTAGACATCACCTTGACCATCGCTTATCTCTCCTCCAGTGCCTTGTCCAACTCGGCTGAGCGAGCGACGATATTGGTCTGTTCTTCCTTCTATTGACGTTGTGTTTCAGCGCACTATTGTTCAAGGTATGTTGGCTGGATGATCGAGCGGAAAGACTTGAGAATAATCAACACGGGGGCATGAAGGCGAGAGTTGCGACACACCTCGGTGCCAGGATAAGGTGCACTATAGTTCATTATACAGTATTCCTATATCGCCCATGATATTCCAAGATATGTTGGACGTCATTGCAGCTGACACAATAATTCTTTCTCGTCCACTCGGCATTATCATAACCTTTGTGTCGAAGTGGGAGGAGGGAGACCTGTTGGTAGAGTAGTGGGCCCGGGAAGGCGCTCGCGGTACCCGTCCCGCCCACCTACACGCCTCCCGATACTTATGACCCCTTCCGGGGCACACGCACCACTCATCATCAATAACGGCACGTCCAACCTGCGTTTCGGGTTCTCCACTGGCACCTCCGCGGCGCTCACTCCCCATTCCGGCCCGAGCGCGATCGTCAGGTTTAAGGAGCGCAAATATGACCAGCCGTTGTTGTTCGGAGATGGCGTCGACGCGGAGAGTGGGGCCAAGAGACAGGCAAAAACGCTCTGAGGGGACTTGCTGCTCAACTGGTGCGTTATTCCCTCTCGATGAACAGATTATTATGATAAGTCTAATAGCAGATCCAGAACATGCAAAGCCTAGATCTCATTGCACTACAAGAAATATCGATTCTTTCCCCTGACATCCGCGTACCTGTCTGGCTTTGGTGGCCTGCCAAAGACAGGCTCCTCCGACTCTGCACGAGAATGGTGTTGAGTATTCAGAACTTTAATGTGAGGAGCCGGAACATACTGAGGAGATCCCGATATATTCTTGAAACAGCTGGGTTCCATTCGCCCCTCCACATGTGTGCGCCACCAGTCGAAGGATCAAAATCATACTTAGCCAAAAACTGCCTCACCGAAAATCCGAGCCGTTGATCCGTTTCGATGACCGGGACGTCGATGTACGATTTCTGAGGAAGTAGGAGAATCGTATAGCGATGATATGGTGTACCCTTTTGAGGGTGTGGTGGTATGTACTTCGTGTGGGAATTTATATCGGAGATCAGTGAAGGGGAAGTCGCTGATAAAGGGATGTTGGGCCTGAAGAGACTTGTCGTGACGGTCGAATAAATATGAAGAAATGGACACGTACTGCAACCAGTGAAGGAACGGCTGGTATGTATTATTCGCCTCATCAGGTACATCTACAGCTTCGTGAGTCAATGGATGATATTAAATCTCAATTCGGCTACCTGGATCCACCATAACTAAGGTGTATAGTCGCTCGTCCGTGTGGAACACATCTTTGTGGACCCTGGGTGGGTCAACGGTCTGATTTCTGTTCAGAAGAGCGATACCTCAATAAGTAGCGAGAAAGCTAACCTGCTCTGGTAGCAGGTAAGTCCCTGGTTCCACAAATTTGTATTTCGGCAGTGTCGACGCCACCTTTGTTTGGTGCTCTGGGAAGGACACGCGAAGGTCCAATGATGGGTGAAGATCGGGAACCACGTCAGGTACGACATTCATTTGGTGAATGCGCTCCATCTAAGGGACCAATGAGGCTGAGTCAGTAGGAGTAGTATCAAACGACGTACTAAGAGGTCCAGTGAGCCCTCCTTTCTCCAGCGTTGTTCAATGATGTGCCGATCCACCGCCTTTGTCATGTCCGCTAGGACAAGCGTTGTACAATGAACCCCACCAGAATGCAGTGATTGGGAACCGTTCACGTACCCATCCCGTTTGCGCACTTCCACTGAACTTCGGGGAAGTTAATATTGCTCTGAATATCAAGATACGTCAGCTTTTCCTCCATCCGCTTGACTGCCACTGGGTCCGGTTCGGATGCCTGGTTGGCGACCTTGAGCGAAGCCTGAACGCCTTGGGCCTCCTGTTTCAACGCTTCCGAGTCCGCTTTGATGAATTTCAGAGCTTCATCAAACGCGGGAAGAACTCCGTATGCGAGAGGCCTCGCCCATTGTCGCGGCCGTTCAAGCGAAATTTTTGGTCGACGCGACTTCAGCGGACGAGTTCGTCGTTTCTCGGGAGATGCACCTTCGGAGACTGAGGAAGCGACCTGTAGGGTAGCAGTGGTGCTGACAAGTCTGACCGACTGGGATTGCACCCTGCATATTGTGAACATGATGAACGGACGTTCCGAAGTTCAAGTAGGTGATTGAAGGTCCCGGTTACCAAAATAGGCGCATGGCTCGGCCCGTGCCGTCGCCATGATTACAGTCGACTCCCTCTTAACACATACCCCTCGGGATAGGCTTAGAAGTATGTGGTATAGGTTGTCAGGGGGGCGGTACCAGGCAGTTTGAGATATCGGGAATTCTATGGGTTTGAGGGAGTCGACTGTACACTCTTCTAGACGTTACCGCTTGATGTTCTTTCCTCCAATCAGAGCTCTCAAAGGTATAAAAAGACAATTATGTAAGGGTCCTACGAAAAAGATTTTCCCCGTCCCCGAAACTTACCGGACTGCCCAGGAGTAGTGGTGGATGCGTCTGGTTCTGAACGTTGGTTCGAACCGGACTCTGGTGGACCGAACGCTAGGTTCGGTCCACGTTCGGTGTCGGGGGGTTGAACCGAACCACAGTTCAGGTTCAGGTTCATGTCCTCCTGAACTTTTACAATTGGTCCAGAACGCGTTCAAACGCATTTGAACCTGTGTATTTGTATGCCTACTTTCACGATCAGATTACCTTTTACCAATATAATAAATATTGTTCTCGGGCCCTTGTTTCGAAGGCTTCCGAGCTTAGCGGCACTTGCTTATCGTGCGAAGCGTTTGAAGAATTGCACAGCCGCAGCGCGAAGGTTCGCCCCGAACCCTGCAAATCAACTGCCACCTGTACTGCAGTTGCATACAGGCTATCACCCTCAGAATTCGTCTGGCTTTCTGTTCTTGGTTTGGTTTGCCCTGCTTCGACTAAAAGAAGACCTCATAGTACATCACACAGCCCGAAAGCACACATTGTTATGCAGGGCGTACCAACTGGGGTTGAGCATGGAGTCAAGTGTCTCGATGGAGGTACTCACGGAGAGACACAGCGTCGTCGGAACACTCGCAAGGTCTAAGGTCAAAGGCTTAAGTGGACAGCTTAAGGATTTGAGAAAGTACGCTTGTATTGCATAGATCGAGAATGAGTTGTAGTTACATGGCAGCGATGTATATATACTAAAGGACGCATAACCAGGGAACATCATGGAAGATGATGGAACCGACGTGTCAGCAAAGAACTCTCTGGAATGTCAAGGAACATGATGAGTAATCAAGGAGAATGTAACTAGCGTAAGAGAACTAGTTAGAGGAGGTGCGCTGTCCAAGGATAAGGAAGAAAAGAGTATGCCTCTCCCGGTGGAACTAAGAGGGAACAGTGTGAGGCTTTCATAAGAGAATAAGAGAGACATTCATCCCATCGAAGAGATGGAGACAGTGAGTCCAGCAGAAGGAAAACATACCCGGGCCTGCAACGACGCGGCGAAGAAAGGAAAAGAGGAACAAACACGCATAAAGGAGTAAAACTGTAACATTACCCCCTTCGTACAATCGAACCCCTGGTTCGACCAGAATACCCCTAGGGGAGTCTCTACTCCGTGTTGGAAGGAACTCTGAAGATATGGGTGACCTGCTCAGGGGAAAGAATCTCCAAAGGACAGTTGTCAGCAACGTGGCCTCCTGTATTGCAACAAGAACAAATTCTGGTGGGACAGAACCGAGTGGAATGTCCCCATCGGGAACAAGAGTCGCATTGGACAGTAAGACAAGCTGATTGGGGATGTCCAGGAGCGGAAAGGTGACAGTGTGGGCAGACGTAGTGGGGGCAGTTCTCTCTATGATGACTGCGACCATGGCACCGAAAGCACTCGATGAGGGTAGAGGCGGGGGGACGAGTAATGGGGAAGGATAGAACATGCTCTGGGGCGGAAAGGATAGGTCTGCTGTTTCCGATTCAGACAATGAAGGATCAGTTGTGACTAACTGCGTCCTCATTTAACCCATATTCGGGGTTGACGGCAGTAAGGGAGGAGGCAGTGTCCGAGGGGGCGGGAGAAGAGATTCTGGAGAGTAGGGTGGCAGACGGTGATGGAGGGGCAGGGACTGGTAACGGCAGTGGGTAGGAATTTCCAGGCAGGAGTTCAGATTGAGAAAGGTAGCGATCACGTTGTTTCATAGTCATGGAAATGAAGATGTGTCGGAAGGTTGGGTATAAGAGAGTGGAAGGTAGCTGTTCAACGAACGAATGAAAGCCGTGAATGTGAAGGATAGTAAGAACACGTTCAGATAAACCAGAAAGACGAAGGTGAAAAGGGACTCCAAAATCGTCCTCGAAATTGGCCGAGGAAGACAGCGCTTGGTATCGTTGGATGGAGGTGGAATCGTGAAAGAGGCGAACGAGTTCTTGATAGATGAGGTCTTTGTCATAGAGGGGGAGGTCCTCGATGGTGCGAAGGAGGACCGGGCTTGCGATGATGGTGGCATAAAGTGTATGGGCGGCAGAGATGGGTAGCAGGGTAGGCGAGACCTGTCGTAAACACAAGGGGGAAGACGAAGGCAAGGAAGACAGAGACGAAGAAGAGGTGGAAGAAGATAAAAACGACATCGTTATCAAAGATCACGCTGAGGGACATTCACTAGGGGGGTACTTCACGTTGAGACACCTCGTCCTAGGATGGAGAGAGAGAGAATAGGGTGACTAGGTGATGCCGCGATTTTTCTTATAGTCTGCAAGGATCAGGGGGGCATGATGGAGATTGCTTTCAGGTTTCCAGGTGTTTTCTGAAGAAGGGTAGCCTTTCCATGCGGTCAGGTACCGGCAGTGTCCGGAGGGGCCTTTGTGGGAGATAATATGGTCTACTTCATATTCTTCCTCAGCTTCGATGACGTCAAGGGGAGGACAGGAGAAGGAGGGGCCATGTGCGTCCGTTTGGCGATAAGGAGATAGGAGGGAGGCGTGGAACACATTGTAGATTTTCCATGTGGGAGGGAGTCAAAGTCGATAAGTGAGAGGAGATAGTACCTGGCTGATTTTGAAGGGTCCATGGCGCTTGGGAGCTAGTTTCCTGGACGGGTAAGGGATGCAGAGATTAGTCACTTTGAGCCAGACCTTATCTCCAACCTTCCATGGGGAGAATCGCTTGGAGGATCGTTCCGTCATGATCCGACGGGTAGTTTCGTGTGCTGCCAAGGCTTCCTTCCTCATGAGGTCAAGGGAAGATAGGCGGCTTTCCAAAGCAGGAATAAATGTCTTGCCTAAAGAAGGATAGGCGTGTGGTTCGTATGCAAGGAGGAGAGAGAATGGGGAAACTTTGGTGGAGCTATGAGGGACAGAGTTATGCTGGAACTCAGCAGCGGTTAGGTGGTGGGACCACTTGTGGGGGTTATTGGCGCAGAAGATGCGAAGATATGTCTCTATTTCTTGATTGGTTCGTTCAGTTTGTCCATCGGACTGAGGGTGATAAGCGGTAGACAGGCGGATGTCGTATTGGAGGATACGGGTGAGTTCCTTTGCAAAGGCAGAGGCAAACTGTGGACCTCGGTCAGAGATGAGGGTGTCGTGGAGGCTGAAGTGTTTGAATACGTGATCGAAAAAGAGTTGGGCAACTCCTTTAGCATCAATGGTCTTCGTACAAGGGCATAGAATTACCCCCTTCATAAGGCCGTGGTCGACCACAACCATTAAGGAGTCAAAGCCGGTGGAGAGAGGGAGATCGGTGATAAGGTCGACGGAGAGTTGTTTGAACAGGAGAGTGGAGGTGGAGCATATGGGGGCCAAAGGGGGAGAAGTAGGATGGGTGATGACTTTGTTCTGTTGGCAAGTAGCACAACCCGAAATAAAGCTATTGACGAAGGTGGAGAGGCCCAGCCACCAAAAGTCATGTTCAAGGATGGCTTTGGTGCAGAAGCATCCAAGATGACCGGTGGTTGGGGAGGAGTGGATGAACTGGAGTAGGGCGGATCGTGTGGGGGGTGGTACGTAGAGGTGACCTTTGTAGAACAAGTGTCCATTGTCGAAAGACCAATCGGCGAGGGACGAGCGAGGGAAGAGGGGGGAACCTTCGTCGAGGGCTTGGAGAGCGTGGAGGACAAGGGGGTCTGAGGAAGAGGAATTTTGGATGTAGTGGGCAAGGGAAGTGTCGAGGGCGTTGATAATAGCAGGTTCAGGAACGATGGAGGCATTGGTGTTGTCAGAGGAGGTGTCGATATTGTCGCGGCGAGAGAGGGCATCAGCGGAGGCTAGTTTGGTGCCGGGTAATACTTTCCAGGTGATATCGAAGTCTTGGAGGAATAAGGACCATCGGGCTTGGCATCGAGATAGTTTGCGGGGGTCTTTGATATAGGAGAGGTTTTTATGGTCAGTAATGATAGTGATGGGGTGGGGAGTCCCTTGGACGTATTGTCGCCATTCAGTAAGGGCGAGGATGACAGCTAGGAGCTCTCTGTCATAGATGTCATAGTTTCGTTCTGCAGGGGCGAAGGTATGGGAGTAGTAGGCACAGGGATGGGGGTCGCCATTAGCATCGGGTTGTAGAAGAATGGCGCCTGCAACGAGGAGGGAGGTGTTGGTCATGATGGAGAAGGGGTGGGACACGTCGGGGATGGAAAGTACTGGTCCAGATGCGAAGGCCTTCTTGAGGGTCTCAAAGGCGCATTGTTGAAGATCGGTCCACAGCCACGGCTGGTCTTTCTTGGTCAAGAGGTTAAGGAGGGCGACGACATGGGAGAAATTGGGGATGAATTTGCAGTAGAAATTAGTGAACCCTAGGAAGGAGTGAATTCCTTTCACAGAGGTCGGGGGTTTCCATTCATGGATGGCAGAGAGTTTGGTGGGGTCCATTTCGACCTTCCCTTGGCCAATGATCATGCCCAAATATTCCATCCATGGTGCGTCGAAGGTGCACTTGGAAAGTTTAAGGGAGAGTCCGTGTTCTCATAGACGAGTTAGAATGCATTGAGTGTGTTCATGGTGGAGGGTTAAGTCGTTCTGAGTGTGGATCCCTAAATCGTCCATATAGATTTTGAGCCAACGTTCGGCGATCATATCTGCGAAGATGTGGTTCATGAATGCCTGGAAGGTGGAAGGGGCGTTGCAAAAGCCAAAGAACATAACAGTGGGTTCGAAGAGGCCAAAGGGGGTTATGAAGGCGGCCTTCCATTGGTCCTCTTCACGGATGCGGATGTTGTTGTACCCCCATTGTACGTCAAATTTGGTGAATAGGGTGGAGTCCTTCATGTCGTCGATTAACTCAGGGATCAGGGAAAGGGGATAGGCATTCTGGACGGTGTGGGTGTTCAGGTGGCGGTAGTCCTGGCAGGGGCGCAGGGATCCATCTTTTTTTGGTACAAAAAAGAAGGGTGCTGCTTGGGGGGATTTTGAGGGTACAATTCGTCTGGTCTTAAGATGTTCGTCGATGAATGCCTTGCATGTCTCTTGTTCTTTGGGGTTAAGAGGGTATACCTTGGCGATTTTTGGAACAAAGGACTCCTTGAGTTCGATGGTGTGGTCGTATGGGCGATGGGGAGGAAGGACGTTGTGGGTTAACTTGGAGAATACGTCTTTGAAGTCTTTGCACCATTCGGGGAGGGGGGTTTCTGTCATTTTGGCTTCTTGTGCTAGTTGAGTAGCAATGGTGATCTTATTGAGGTGTTTGCAATATGGCTCCACTGGGGGGAGGTGCTCACTGAGAGACGCAACGTCCTCCGGTGAATACCTTTGAGATTGGAGTCGTCCAAGTTCCATATCAGCATCTATTCCTAACCAGCAGAGTAGATATCTCTGAGGGGAAAGAGTATCATCTTCTGAGGGAGAGGGTTTGGTGAAGGTTAGGGTCTTGCTTTTCCAGTTGATGAGGGGGTTTCTGGATTGTAGCCACAGCATCCCGAGAATAATCTGCTTTCGTCCTAGGCCTAGGACCATGAGTTCTAATGTTTCAGGTGTTTGGGGGAGGGCGAGTCAGGTTTGGATCTTCCATCTGATGGTTCCTCGTTGATTGGTGGTTCCATCGATATTGTACACTTTGATGGGTTCCGGGAGTTTCTTTATAGGGAAGTTGGCAAGAAATAATAAGCCTATGTCAATGAAGTTTCCGGTCGCTCCAGAATCTATAAGGGCGGTGGTTTCAATGGTTTGACCTCCAACAAGTAGCTTGATTGGGAAATGCAGGGTTCTGTCATTCGGGGAGGCTACTAGTACATGAGGGGAATTACGAGAAGACGACGTTGAGGTGGCTTCTCGTTTCAAAAATCTGTGGTGGAGACGAATGAAACTTCCTCCTTTGGCTCCTCGAAACACATTTGGAGGACTTGGAGTATCTCTCCTTCGTTCTTGCCCTTGGTCTTCAGGGCATTAACAAAGGTATCTATGGAAGAGGTAGAAGTCGTGGCAGGGGTGACAGAGGGTGTCGAAGGGTTCTGGGTCTCAGTTGATTGTACCGCTTGGGGGCGAGGCGAAAATTTCAGAGGAGGGTTCCGGGGGGAGTTACACTGGGTGGCGTTGTGCCCAACCTTCTGGCAGCGAAAGCAGTGTCCTTCTTTGATGCATTTGGTACGCTCGGTGGGGGTGAGCTTGGACAAGGTTATGGCATCTACATCCATAGCGTAGGGGTCTCGGGCGGGGCGAGGGCTTCGAAGGGTGGCAGGGGTTCTTCTGTTTCGGAAGGCTAGGATCCTCATTTTCTGGGCGTGGAAGGTCTTCGCTTGCTTGATCCATTTGGCGATGGTCGTGGGGATGGAGGACATGGATAGGATCATGGTGGTAAGTTGTTGGTTTAATCCTAGCGAGAATTGGTCAATGAGGATGTCGTCGTCGGTGATCCCAGCTTTGGCAGCTAGGTTCTGGAATTTGGTGATATAGTGCTGGAAGCCGTCGTCCATGATCCCATCAGGACGTTTGGTGGTCTTTTGTACCAGGTTGGAGAGCTCGTGTCGTGAGGTTGCTTTGAGGTCGAAGGGGCAGAAGGTGGAGGTGAAGTTCTCAACGAACTTGTCGAAGGTTTTCTCCTTGGCGTCGATGGAGGAGTTGTTGAGGATATCGAGCCAGTTCTCGGAGAACTCAACACCTTGTCCTTTACTCATTTTATTTAGGGTGACGGTGACTTGGCGCTCATCAGTGCCATACAGGGTGGGATTGATTTTGAAATAGGCCCTCATGGCCTTAATCCAATGCATGGCATCCTTGGGTTCTCCTGAGAAGTCAGCGGGGAGGGCTGCTTTGAGCTCAGTGGACTGGGTAGACATGGGGGTCGAAGGTGTTGGGTTTACTGGGTTCGCTGGGGCTGGGTTCTGTGGGGTAGTGGTGGGGCACTGGGGTACAGGGGGAACGTGGGGGTTTCTTAGTCTGCGAGGTTCTGGGGTGTGAGGGGGTGAAGGATGTTCATCGTCATCGTTGGAGGGTTGGTTAAGCCCGTAGGCTCTTCTTAGTGCTCGGTAGGATGCTATGATTCAAAGGATGATCAGTCCTTCTCCTAGATAGGAGGGACGGCGGGAGATTCTCGATCTTTTGTTATGCAGGGCGTACCAACTGGGGTCGAGCGCGGAGTCAAGTGTCTCGACGGAGGTACTCACGGAGAGACACAGTGTCGTCAGAACACTCGCAAGGTCTAAGGTCAAAGGCTTAAGCAGACAGCTTAAGGATTCGAGAAAGTACGCTTGTATTGCATAGATTGAGAATGAGTTGTAGTTACATGGCAGTGATGTATATATGTATACTAAAGGACGTGTAACCAGGGAACATCATGGAAGATGATGGAACCAACGCGTCAGCAAAGAACTCTCTGGAATGTCAAGGAACATGATGAGTAATCAAGGAGAACGTAACTAGCATAAGAGAACTAGTTAGAGGAGGTGCGCTGTCCAAGGATAAGGAAGAAAAGAGTATGCCTCTCCCAGTGGGACTAAGAGGGAATGGTGTGAGGCTTTCATAAGAGAATAAGAGAGACGTTCATCCCATCAAAGAGATGGAGACAGTGAGTCCAGCGGAAGGAAAACATACCCGGGCCTGCAACGACACGGCGAAGAAAGGAAAAGAGGAACAAATACGTATAAAGGAGTAAAACTGTAACACACATCCTCAAAAGCTGGCCCCCAGTGGGTCACAAATGGCATCGCTTTCAATACATATATGTTCCAGAGATGATATTCAGAAGCTAGCTGTCCAGCTTGCTGCTTCTCCTTGGGCCCCAATCTCTCAAGGGTGGATGCCAGTTTTGGAGAGCTTCGGAACTAGGTGCCAGTGAGGAATTTTGGTAAGTATAAAGGCAAACCCTCGACATGGATACATGTCCCATCATCACGATGTCGAATGATCCAACTGGGTGTGCTGTTGGTCATGATGGCCAGTTACTGGATGCAAGTGAGATCCAGTGGTATCATGACGTTGATGATAATGCTCCTCTTGCTCCTCCTGTCATCTCCGAGTCTAATACTGTCGCTGGCAGCTCCCTCAAAATTCGTATCCCCCGACCAGCAGTCAAGGTTGCTGGTCAGTGCCACTCTGAGCGAGTTCCTCAGGCCTCGCATCGCTTAACCGATCCCACCAATGCCATTCGTGCTGGCAAGTGCAAGGCATCCTCAGCCGAGCTCAGCAGCCCAGACGAATCAGCGCGATGGGACCAGTCTCATGGAGATGTCAGCAGTGATGCTGTGGACATCCCTATGGATACTGACACTGATCCATTGGATGGTCTCAGGGTCGCTGATATGACAGATGATGACTGTGCAAGTGAGAGCAATCGGATGTCAGCTGTGGTGCTGGGTAATGTTGATCGTGCAGTAAGTCCTACTACCTGTCTCTGGCAGTTTTTAATATCCGATAGGCTATGGTCCGATCCAAAAGCAACCGTACGGCAGACATTCAAACCATTTTCACTTCGGATGAGGTTACCAATGCTGTGACGAAGAAGAAAGAAAAGGGGCATTGGTGTAGTGTATGCAAGTAAGTCGCTGTGGTAACTGATCTTTTTTGTGGTTTCGAGAACTGGCTCACATATGTAGAGCAAATGGTGTCACTGTGAAACACTCGTTCCTCACAGGGAGTGTTACAAGCTTACGACTCCACATCGCACGGTTCATCAAATATACCATTTGATCATGAGGGATATCCACTGATGTGTTACATGGATTAGGCACAAAGATCATGTTACCATCTACAAGACTCGCTGTGAAAGGGCAGGGGTGCCCTTTCATCCGTGTGCATTACCCAAGGATGATAAAGTGTATGTGATCTTTAGCCTCATCGGAACTGTGCTCTGACCCGGTTTTAGAAATGGTCAAACTAAGCTTGATGCGCATGTTGTATCACAACCACGGATGCCGACATTCACAACAGCTGGACTGCTTGACTATATCGTCGAGCTCATTGTTTCAGAGGATGATGTAAGTTTTTATTTCATAATCCATGGCTCATTGATACTATTAGCAACATAATTAGGCCTTTCTTCTTGTCGACAAGGGGCCTTTTCGCTGCTTGTTGCAGTATATGAGACCTGGCTTGTCTGATAAGGACATCCCACATCACAGGAAGGTCCGGAATGAGATCCTTCAAAGGGCCAAGCTTGTTGAGTCTCGAATAAAAGAACAGCTCCAGGTAAGTGAAGTACCATCTATTGTATACATCCTGAGTACTTGCTCTGTGCAGAAAACTGAGGGTCATGTTTCATTCACGTTCGATACGTGGACCAGTGAGGCACAAGACCCTTATCTGTCAGTTACAGGACACTATATCTCTACGTTGGACTCACAGACATGGGAACTTCATATGGAGCAACTGGCATTCACGCCAATTGAAGGTAATCACTCTGGTGCTAACATTGCCAAGATTATCACATGTGTCGTTGACCGCTATGACATTAGGAACAAGGTGAAATTATTTCAAGTTCTTCTCCCCTCATCACTCGATTTGACTTGAATGTGCTTATAATAGCATCTATAGATTGGATGGTTCACTGCAGACAATGTGTCAAATAATGATACTGCAATTCGGTCATTTGCAGAGAATGTCCCGGAGGCTGGTATTGAAAATTATCGAGAGCGGCGCATCCGGTGCATGGAGCATGCCCTCCATCTTGCTGCTGGGCATTTTGTAGATGATATCTCTCCAACTTCAAGTTCACAACTCACGAAGAAGTTACAGCGAGCACGTGAACAATCTGATGAACTTGATTTTGAATTCGAGGATGAGGATGAGGATTTTGATGTTGCCAATGCGCTAGGTAAAGCACTGGCATTAATCACACAGGTTTGATCACTGCCCTTATGTATAGCCCGAACTGATCATTGCTGCCGCATGTTAAGATTCGCAAATCTCCTCAGGCCCAGGCCTTCTTTCGTGAAACATGTAGGGAGGTGAACGTACCTGAGCTTGCATTGCTTCAGTGGGTTCATACTCGCTGGGCATCATTATATACTTGTTTGGAACGTTTCCTGAAGCTTCGCAAGGTATTCATGGCTTGGTTCTGTCAATTATTTGCTTACTCTGAAAATATAGGTGGTGACACGCTTCGTCAAGGAAGCTGATGATAGTGACAAAGTTCCGACCCTCAAACACAAGCAATATGTGGACTATAAACTTTCGTCAACTGAGTGGGAGCATCTTGTTGTTGTAAATCCATTTCGTATGGGTTCGAACAGTAGTAGCTTACATAAGCACGACCTTATTCGGTCGTCGAGTACTGTAGTTTTTTCTTTAGTGACTACACTATAGTTTTCTACAGGTA